>WTSP01007515.1:50783-80568 GCA_025331215.1 Actenoides lindsayi | reverse complement strand
AAGAGTGGTGAGATATTGGAATGGGCTGCCCAGGGAGGGGATTGAGTCACCATCCCTGGATGTGTTTAAGCATCGCTCAGATGTGGTGTTGGGGGATATGGGCTAGGGGTGAACTTGTAGAGCTTGTTAATGGTTGGACACAATGATCCCAAGGGTCTTTTCTGACCTAAATGATTCTGTGATTCTGTGATCTGATCTGGCTGTATGTCTTAAAATGCAGAGACAAGCTCATGCAGGAAGAGACTCAAGTTGAGTCAGTTGTCATAATCCCATCCAGGGCAATTCCATGAGGCCGATATATGTTAGATTGGATAAAGCTTTGTGCAACTTGACAGACCTTCAGGGTTGTATTTTCTGAAGGTATTTTGATGAGCAATCAAACTGCACACAAACTTCCTTACTCAAGCCTTCCAAGCAGTGGGCCTATGAATCCCATACACACTCCCATATTACACCCAGGTTTTCACTGCGGGCATACATCTATCATGTAGATCAAAAGGCACAGCCATACAGCAGTCAGATAACAGCTCTTTTAAAGTGAAAAATATCATGGAACTGCACCATTTTGTGCAGCCTGGACATTCTGATTTGTGAATCACTTCAATCCCATCACTCCAGACCATTTCTGCAGCTCAGGTGCACTAGCCCTGACAATGAGGAAACCTCCCAAAAACACAGGTAATCACTGGGGCAGGGAGATCCCACTTAATTGTTTGAGGTAAAGCTACACTGCTTCTTGATGGCCTGATTAATTAGCAAATGCCTACTTCATATAGGTCTGCTGACTTGAGGAAGTGCTCTAAACTGGAAATACAGAATTGTGCCTCTAATTTTGTTATTAAAGGACAAGGTGCTTTAAGAAGTCCTGCTGAAAATCTTTTTCGAGATGCCCCAGAATCATCATGCAGCATGCACTAGGCAACATGACAAACCCAACTATACCAATCAAACTGGTGCTAGGGACTGAGCCATTATAGTCACTAAAACTTGCTTGAGTGCAGTCAGCCACTGCCAATTATTTAACACTGCCACAGACGACAAAACTATATCCAGCAGGTTTACACCAAAGTCAGGCAAGACTCAACATGGCACTAATTCAAAACCAACTTTTCCTCTCAGCATTGCAAAATGGGGAAAAATATACACAGACACACACACCTCTAATTCTACTGAGGTGCCCAGAAGGCTTCAACAGTTCACTACATCTAAAAGTAAACATTCTTATTTAAGAAGCCTTGATCTTTGCGACTACATACTTAAGAAGTTGCAAGAATGACTTCTCTGAATTAATTTATCTGCCTGATGTGCCTGAAAGCTCACCATGTTCCTTTTGCTTGTGATAGTGGGAGGAGAGGAGGGGCAAATAGCAGACATTGTATAAGAATACTTCTTCCCTGGAGCAGAGCACGTCTGTGTTTAGATAATGCCCGCAATTGTTTGTGGGGATTTTTTTTGTTTTGGTTTGGTTTAGTGGGTTTGTTTTTGTGGTGGTGGCTTTTAAAAACAGTGTTCCCTCTTTTTTGCCCCAGCTATCTAATAGTGCAAAATGATGCAGGGTCATGTTCCTCCTTTACACTTCCAGTCTGATTATTTTAGAGGCCTAAAAATAGAAAACATTAGCAGTATTAATTAATATTGCATAGAGTAAAGTTACTAAGAGGAATTAGCATTTTGTGAACATCAAAATTAAGGACAGACAGAAGTAGGAAGTTCCATACTTTGTGTTTCATCATCTGAAGAGAACCACGGAGAACTAGACAGCTCAGCCAGGAATAAATTTCACTCTCAAGCATTCAAGAATTTATTTTCCTTTCTAAGTGTTCAGATTTTGCTGAACAATTTGAATGTGATCATATAGGTAGAAGCCAGACTGTAATTTATGAGCAAGAATGACCAATTAAGGCTTAAATGTATACATTTCCCAGCATTTTCCAATACAAAATTAAATGGAAATATGAACTTGAGCTAAACCACATTCTCAAAAAATTGAGTGTTTGAAAGTCAAAGGAAAAATCTAGCAAAGAGCTGCTCATACATTTAAAAAACATTAATGCCCTTTTCTGTTGAGTCTGTAGGTGATCAGAGCCAATTTGCTTCTTGATGAGCTCAGACATGGGAAAGACATATGCAGGATACATATGAAGGTACTCTCAAGACTCTTGGTTGTTTTTTGGGGAGACAACTGTTGCCATCTAGAGCAATGCTGCTTATGCTGGGTTATACTTGTTTTCTGAAAGCAAAAATAAACAAGAAAGCACATGCTTTTTTTTTTTTTTTTTTTTTTTTCCCTTGCAGAGCTCCTTATTACCACCTGGGAATGTGAATTACGTAGCCTGGGTGCACATACACACATATGCATGCACGCAGGAAAAAACATGTTTATGTTTCTTCCAAGCATCTATTCACAGAACCAGAAACCTGAGGCTTCAGTATTTGTCTTTTCCCACATCTCTCTGTAGTGTAGTAGTATACTTACTTATAAGGTACTTTGCAAATCCTCCTTTTTACTAGCAGAATAGTACATACTACCTTGCTTCACCTGTAGCTTCAACTTCCCAGCAGCACAGAAACCAGAATAATATAAAATAAAATCTATACCAATGTAGAAGTCACGTAAAGCAAACTTACAGCAATTGCTGCTTAATATCAGACCTTATTCTCAGTGACATACAGGTGGCATCTCTTTAATTAGTGTTATCAAAGAGCTCCAATGTTAGCAATCATGCATGTTCAAAGGGCTCCTGGTCTTCTCCCCAAGCACGTATTGTGCACCACATGACAACCACTGAATAGTCCTACTGCTGTCTGAGGGGCAGTTCAAGTAACATTAAACCAGATTCACGCTGAATCCCCTCAAAGCCTCTTTCTAGTTCACAAAACATATGTGTGTATCTTTAAGCTCTGACTAGAAGCAGGAAGCACCAACAGGCCACTCTCAGAAGTCTGAGCGGCTTTACTAGGAGTTCATGCAAAGCTATGCTAGTTTACAACCATCCAACACTGCCAACAATATTTATAGCCCAGCAGGGCTGATCTGCCTGGCATGCCCTCGGTGTTCCTTCGCTGGCAGGGGGTTGGACTCAATGATCTCCAGAGGTCCCTTCCAACCCCTACCATTCTAGGATTCTATGATCCCTTCAATCTGAATGTTTTTTGAGCCAGAGAGACCCTTCAAGTCCTTGAATATTTATTTTTCACAGCTTGCTTCCTACTTTCTATTTCTGTTGCACTGCAGGACAATCTAGCTGGTGCAGACAGATTATGAAGTGTTAATGTATAAGCTAATGAGAGATGTGAAATATAAAACGACACCATTATATGACTTCAACACAAACTAGTTTCTATTTGTGAATTTAGATCATATTCAGAGAATTCTGAATAAGCACTGCAGTTTGTGTGACACCAAGAATGATCCCTAAAATTCAGAAAGAGAAGGGTAAGAAATGCAGTTGCAAAAGTATTAACTGTAACTTAAGACACTTGTAGCATAATCAACAACCAGAACTACCTTTGGAAACAAAAGAAAATACTGGCAGTAACACATGGATGTTTAGGGGTGAATTCAGCCTTACAACGCATTACTCTGCACATTTGAAACCTCTGGTAAACTACAGACAACACTGCTTCTTACATCTGAAAAAACAAGCAACCTCCATTTGCACAGAGCAGATACAACTGTACAAGACACAGGATCCCACGGAGAGCTTTTGAACCCCATTCCCTGCAGTCAGTATCTTTATACGTATGAATCTTGTTATCCCTTCGCTGACTGTTTATTAATTTCAGGGGCTGGTAGGGTCAGAAGAGAAGTGATGTTCTTAAGTCAAAACAATGTGTTTATTTACATGTCCTTTTCTGAACCTGCTGCATTCATTGCGTAAATATAAAATCAAAACAGATCCAACTTCTCACAGGCCACTCTGGAGCCCTCTGAGAGCCATGGTAAATGCCTGCCAAGAACTGCATGTAGTTAATTTATTTCTGCTTGTCAATTATGGCTGTCATTCTCATTTTCACCACAAAAAAAAACCCACACAAAAACCCCCCCAAAAAAGCAAAAACAAAAACAAAAAAGCCATGACAATGAAACCCACCATTTCTTTCCAAGCTGTTTTTCTGAATTTCTATTCACTATAATCTATAGTCGATGACATTTGAAACCACTGATTCAGACCATCAACTTTTCCAATATCATGATACATTGACATCAGAAAAGTCTCTTTGGTTATGGCATGATCCCATGCACTTCTATTTCACTGAAATGCTGTGAATAAGCCACTGAATATTAGCAGACACAGTCAGTGGTCAACTCCTGCTCAGCTTTTCTCATGCTTTTTAATTTCTTCTCATAGCAAGTAGTCCTCTATTTGGCTTCTGTTTCTATTCAGACTCATGATCAGTGCTTGTGTCCTACCACCTACTATTTTAACTTGCCAGAAGGACACTGCATCACTTCTCAGCACAGATAAAAGTTTATTCTTCTGAAGTTTCAGAAAATGTTTAACTCTCAACACATTTTGGTTTGGTTTGGTTTTCAGTAAGCAAAATATTTTTCTTTTTTTCTTTTAGATTGAATTAAAGACAGAGGAAATTCTATTTCACCCAAACATACCTTCTCAGCAAACAATGTCTTTCAACACAGCAAAACAGACAGGATAGGGCACAGAATCATAGAATCATAAAATCATAGAATACCAGGTTGGAAGGGACCTGAAGGATCATCTACTCCAACCTTTCAAGGTAAACTATATGTATAGTTTAAATGAGATGTCCCAGCATCCTGTCAAGCTGAGTCTTAAAACTGTCCAGTTGTAGGGGAATCCACCACTTCCCTTGGGAGATTATTCCAATCTCTAATTGTTCTCATAGTGAAAAATTTTCTTCTGGAGTCCAATCAGGAGTAATCTGTACCCATTACCCCTTGTCTTTTCCATGTGACTCCTTGTAAAAAGGGAGTCTCCATCTTCTTGGTAGCCACCTTTTATGTACTGGTACCTGGTAATGAGGTCTCCCCTAAGTCTCCTCTTCTCAAGGCTGAACAAACCCAGTTTTCTCAGCCTTTCTTCATATGGCAGGTCTTCCAGTCTGCTGATCATCCTCATGGCCCTTCTCTAGACCCTTTCCAACCTGTCTGCATCTTTTTTGTATAGTGAGGACCAAAACTGTATGCAGTACTCAAGGTGTGGTCAGACTAGCACTGAGTAGAGTGGGATAATGACTTCTCTGCTGGTGATGCCCTTGTTAATGCAACCCAGTATCCTGTTGGCTTTTTTCACTGCTGCAACACACTGGTCACTCATGTTGAGTTTGTTGTCCACCAAGACCCCCAGGTCCTTTTCCACAGGGCTGCTCTGCAGCCAGGTGGATCCCGGTCTGAGATGCATTCCTGGGTTATGTATTCCCAGGTTCAAGACCCTACACTTGTCTCTGCTGAAGTTCATAAGATTCCTGCTAGCCCTCTCCTCCATCCTGTCCAGGTCTTCCTGAAGGGTGGCTCTCCCTTCTGGATTGTCAACTTCCCCACTCATTTTGGTGTCATCTGTAAACTTTGGTGTTATCTGCAAACAGCATTCTACAGATATTAAATAATACAATCCTATTACATAATATTTGCCTTTGTGGCATAAAACCAGAACCCTACAGAAAATGTAAGTAAATGGCACAGAGATGTTTCATACACATGTTTGAATTTACCTTCTCATTACTTAAAATCATTTTCTTTTGTATAATGTAATTCAGGGAAGAGATAAACCTGTGGCAGGCATTGAAGCACAGGCAACATGAGATCTAATTTCTTTACAAAGCTGAGGAAATATCCACACACCATCTGTACTCCTGAGTTTTTATTCTCCTGCTGCACTGTGTGCATCTTAAGTGTGTTCTTTTATCTTGTGAGCTGGCTCAGTTTCCTTGCTGTGCAAGAAATATCCTGATAGCATCGAGTTCAAGCATGTCTGCAGACATGCCCTGTACCAAGGTCACTGAGACATCTCCATGTCTTAGGTAATGGAGTTTCTTGCCCTAAACACCAACATCTGAGTTCTAACATAGCCAGACCACAGGTGACCTACCATCCATGGCACCGCAGAAAGGTCCTTACAATAGCCCATGATTTTCATGGAGCCAAGCTCTGTAGCTCTTTCTGACTTCTAAAGAGAGGGCCTCTTCCAAGGATCTGGGCAAATCTCACTTAATGAGACTTTGCAAAAGAGCTGTCTTTTCATTCTGACTCAGGGAGGTCTCCAGAATTAGTTGAATAAACTGCTGCAGAACACACAAAGGACAACAATCTGTCCTTCAGTTACAAAATGCATTCTATGTTCTCTTTTTTTGGTTGGTTATTCATTTTCATATATTCTCATCCAAGGTTAGCAACGGCTTTTTAGGCTCCAAAAGAATCTGAAAGCAAAAATTTTCTCTGGGATGACCCTGCACAGCTTTACAACCACTGATGGCACTGAACAAATAACCTCTTCTCACATAAATTTGGTCTCAGTGAAAACTATTTGTGACTCAAGTATTTCCTGTATAGATCTGATGAAAGGAAGCAAAATCATATGGGAAATACAGTTATTCAGGAAGCAACTTTACCACTTTGCCAGCTGTTGCAACAGTTTTGTTACAAAAGGGCAGTGAAAATCACTTTTCCCTTTTGAGGAATTTAAATCCTTTGTTGTAAAGCACATTGAGTGCTCTTCATAAGATCATCACATTTGCTAACTCAAATTTTCTGTCCTCTGACCTCTTTGACAAGCTACGGAAAGTTTGCTTTGGTTTGACATTATTCAGTAGAGAATTTAAAATAAGATGGACATTTTCATTCTAATTTTAATAATAGTTTTCACCTAGCAGGCCATGCAACACCAATCAGCAAGACAGCAGCCATGGAAGAAAGCTTTATTTCTACATAAGCTATCCATTTTTGGAAAGAATTAGAGTCTTCAGAAAAATTCTCAGAAGGCGAGTCAGTGAAAAATAATAAATAATCCTTGAAACCATTACTGTAATCTCTCTTCTTTTTTTTTTCTTCTTCTTTTTTTTTTTTTTCTGTAAAGATTACAAGGGAATGACATCTTGTCTGTCTATTAACAAAAATGCTGACAGTACTTATTAAAAAAGTGGAAATAATACTGCAGTCTAAATGTAGTCGTATTCAGGACTAGTCAGAGCTATATTAACTGCCCTCTCTTTGATGATGCTTGAAGAGCTACAGCCTACACTTTCTAACCCAAATCCAAACTCCCAAACCAATATTTAAGCACATACACAGTTTCAGACTAATTTTAGGTAGTCACCAAGCTGAAAACATTTGGCCAATATATACTATGCTAATTTTGCATCTAGAATGATGGTTGTAAAGACTCAGGGATTATTCCTAACACTACAGCTGTGTTGATGCATACTCACTACAAATATAGAAGGAAAAAAACCCAACACATCCAAGCTCGGCTTCAACAGTTATTAAGCCATCAACTCAGTTACCATCTCAGGACATATTTGTGCCTCTTCCTCCCCAACTCATTTTTTTCTGTTCCTTAGAGATCGTCTCCATTCTGTATAACTACCCCAAAATTCCTGTCTCAGCCACTGTAGCTGGCAAAATGGCTTATGTAATCCAGGATAAGTGTTAATATCTCCCTCTAATCCCCACAGAAATGGTGCAAATTATGGATTGATATCCCTATCAAGTCCTTTGCTTGCTTGTCTCTCTGCAACTCAACACTTGGCACATATTTTATGGCTTGTTTTATGCCACCAGCCATTCAAGCATTTGGAAAGAATGGGACAAATAATGACATTGTGCATTGCAAAAATTCATTTAGATAGGGCATCCTGCAGAGTAGGGAAAAGCCATTCTCCAAAACAGCAATAGTTGTTAATGCAGCATTACTTATAGACGGAAACCAGAGAATCTATAGCCACCAAAATGTAAGCGTGACTCAATCGGAATGACTCATGGTTGTGACTAACCTGTATAATAGCTCTCTTCTTAAAAAGTCAGCCTTTAAATCATTTCTCCATGTTCTTTCTCAATTGCCTTGCATTCCATAATTTACAAATGATTACCAAAGCACAAACATGGTGTAGACCTAAGCAAATCAAAATTATATATAAATATATCTTAAAGCTTTAAAGAAAACATACAGTAAGTAAGTGTTAGGAAGGTGTATTTGTCTAGAATCTAGAAGACTAATTCTTAGTCAAATGTAAGGCAAATACAACTGAATTCCAGACTGGAGGGATGGAAGTTTGACTCATCCTGCTATCAGGAACCTGCACCCTGACTGCTGGTTCTCTACATCGTGTTGCTCACTAACATTATAATTTTGCACAGTGAATTTCAAGTAGAATAAAAAAGTAGCTGAGTCTTCTCTCAGAAGCAAATGCAGCTGAGGTCAGGAACAGCAACGATTTTAAGGAGAGCTTGAGGAACAGACATCTTGGGGCAAAAAGTATTTTGCATTTTTAAATCAATAAGGATACTAAATCTATAAAAAAGAGGAAAGCTTATAGCTCATTCGTTATTGGTCCACTCTTCAATACAGGGTAAATATTTGTCCTCATACACCATTAAAATGAACCCCCGCTATTTAAAAACATTTATAAATTCAAAACTACCATTTACACCTGTGATATAGAGTAGGCAAATTAATTTATTACTATTCATTTTTACAAATAGGCATACGCCAAAATCAAGCAGAAAGTAGGCAGGAGAAAAGGAACCAAATGAATCTTTTTGATTTGAACTCTTATCACCAAGTGTCCTGTCACCGTTTGCAGCAAACGATGTTCATATCCACCCAGTGCAACCAGCACTAACTGAAAAGGCTGTGAAATCAGCTGAAGAGACATACTGCAATTGCCTACTATATGGTGCTGTAATTCATCTGCTATTCTACTCTATTTGGTGAATTTATAGAGGTACCACGTTTCAAAATTACAACTAAAACTACACATATAACAAATAAATCATCCATGTAACATTTCTCAAGAGTCTCTAAGCAGGTTTATCTGACATTGTCACTAATGGAAAATAGAATTAATGGGGTTTATTATTATTTATTACCCTCCCTTTGACTGTAGAAAATCCAAATGCTTTCCTCAAGTTCCTGTTAAAGACCTTGATCTGAATCCTGACTTACAACCTTAGGTGGGAGAACTATGAGAAAGGGAACAAAGGGTTTGTGCTGTCACTTGGGGCATCAGGCAGTAATCAAAGACATACAAAATTTAAGCCATACTGTAGGGAGCATTCAACTGATTGATTGATTAAAAACTATCGTAGACCAGTCAAGCATCTCCCTCTGGGAGAAAACTTCCAGGTAATTTGTTAGAAAATGTTGACTTATGTGTGCTAATAAATTCCCTCCTCAGCATCCTCACTGTATACTTTTCAATAAATCTGAAACTGTTTCACACTCAAAAGTATGATAAACTGATTACAATTAATGCAGGGGCCATGATGATAAACCTTATAAAATAAATAATACAGATTATATATAATGTAACTCCTTCAGGAGTTTGATCTTATGTATCAAAGCTGCAGAGTCTCTGTAAATAATAAATACGCCAATGCACACATCTTCAAGCTCTCACCCAAACATCTTTCAGCTCACAGCAAAATAAGGCTAGAAAACATTTCCTCGGTTTATTTTTAGGAGGTGGTCCTTTCATTTTCGGGGAAAAATTACATTATGCAAAAACTATATTACTCAATCCTGTATTTCATTAATATATTGTTTGTTGGCAGAAGCCTGTTCCAATTTTCTAAGCCCATTATGAAAATCGGGAATGATGCCCATGAAAAGGATGAGTCAAAACATTGCTGCTGCTGCTGCTGCTGCTGCTGGAAATGAACAATCATCAACTTTTTTTCAAAATGTCCTCTAATCTGTGCAAAAAACAACTTTCTGCTTTAACAGAAAAACTTTGAAAAGCAGTAAAACTGGAAACAGGTGTCTCAGATTATTCTTCAAAAATAATGACGTTTTCCCATGTTGTTTAAAAGTAGTCTTCACAAAATGAAATGTTTATTATCAGTAGCCATCTGTTTACACAGCAATATAAAGCACACAACTAGAATAACATCGGGACATACTCCCATGACAGAGAAATTATATGCAGAACATTACATGCAGACAAAAGAATGAGTAAGAATTTCAGAAGAGTAGTGAGGCATTCCTGCAGATCTCAGCCAGCTATCTGGACAGGCTTTTTTTACCATTGTAAGTCTGGAAAACGCAAATGAAAAGTCACGGCAGCTACCTTTAAGAATAATTCTCAGACTCTGTCACGTAGTGAGTTACATAGGACATCATCAATCTTGGTGCAGTTTCCCTGCTCCAGAAGCACAGGCCTGAGATATGCACATAACATCAAAAGCATGGAGCAACCCCCAGCTCCAACCCCATATATACAGCATGGGGAATAAGCAGGAGGAATTGGAGACCTGTGTTCAGGCACAGGGCCATGATCTCACTGCAGTTACTGAGACATGCTGGGATAGCTCCCATGACTGGAATGTTGTCATGGACAGCTAAGTACTTTTTAGGAAAGACAGCCCAACCAGGCAAGGCAGTGGAGTTGCTCTTTATGTGCGAGAGCAACTGGAATGCATTGAGCTCTACCCGGGGGGGATGAAGAATGTGTTGAAAGCTTATGGGTAAGAGTGATCACGACATGGTAGAGTTTAGTATCATACGAGGAAGAAGCAGGATGATAAGTAGGATTGCAACCCTGGACTTCAGGAGGGCTAACAATCCGCTTCTTGGTGGAGAGCAGCCATTTAAGCCATGAAACATCCTAAGAATCTTAAAAATCACATAGTTCCTACAATGCAAGCCATCACCCAGCCATCTGTGTTTCTATACATGTCTCCACAATGCACAGTCTTCAGAATACAATCTTTGCAGTTCCTTAGATCAACAAAACATATTCTTTAGTAGAAAAAAGTCACTCAGTTGTAAGATTAAAAACAACCACACAGTTCTGAGAATCTGAAACCCCATCATTAATCTGGGAAAAAATTCTTGTAAATCCATTTCAGATACAGACACAGGCAACATCTACACAACAAAGTACCTTCCTACTATTGCTCACAACACAAATTAGTGCTATATCAGCTGTATTTGAGTGGAACTTTCTATTATTTACTTCAAACTGTTCTTATGCATATGAGCATGACTATTCCTTCCCAATAGCTATTCAAAGTAAGATTGAAACTAAAAAATTATGGAGCCATAAACAGATGAAAAAAAGTGTTGTTGCATCCTTAAAAATTAGTCTAAGAGAACTGACAAGGACAAAATATTGTTAGTGCCTGGCAGAGATGTGCTGATACTCTCAGGTTTGCTGACACTGTCAGTAGTCCACTAAAGCCCTTTGTTCCACCCACTGTGTATGCAAAAAAGCCTTTTGACTTGTGGGATCAAAACCAGATTCAGGGCAAGGTAATAAAGGGAGAAATGGCACTGTTCTTACACCTGAAAAAAAAAAAAGTTAATGAATTGTTGGGGGTGAGAAGAAATAAAACCTGTTAAAAGATTGAAAAGGGTAGAAATACCTGGTTCGTGGTTGTCAAGAAGGCTGACAAAACCTGAAGTGTTCAAGTGGGATGGGAAGATGTCATGTTAAATTTGGCAGTAAGATATCTGCCTGCGAGAGCCCAAGGGTTTCTCTGAGCAGTTTTGCCAAGTCTAAGGTATGTCTGAGAGTCCTGTCTCAGCCCCCCAGCTGAGGAGCTTGTAAGTGACACAAGCACGTCTATCTCAGAGCCCAGCTATGGGGCTCCTGCTGAAACAGGAGTTACCTGTTTCAGAGTCCAGTTAAGGACTTACACTGAGACAGTTTAAAAGTTAAACAGAAAGGTTTGATTTATGGAGAGGTTGAGAATTGCTGTTGATAAATGCACTAACTGCACAAGTGAAGAATTCCTGGGTAACATCCAACGCAGTCAGAGGCTGAGGTCTGGGTTACAGCACTAACAGCTAATAGAAATAAAAGGCACACTGCACACTGAAGACACAGCTCTTATCGAGAAGGTGTCCCTGTATTGGGTGGAGGAATAGGAGCACAGCCCACTGACTTTCTCTGATAGACTTTCAGTCTTCTCCCCCCTCACACACACACACAAACACACACACCCTCAAGAGGTATATTCCCTTATAGTGTGCTTCTATATCCTAATTCTGTCTGTCCCTGCCTTCTAGGTGATGTTTACCATTTGGAAAATTGTCATCATGGAGAGAGCTGCATGGATAAAATGCTGCAAAAATATGACTGTGCCCCTTCCCAGAATGGGAAGGAGTGGACTCAAATTTGGAAGGATAAAGAGAAACATACTCACCAACAAATGGATAGTGAAGTAATTAAATCCCTCCAAGATCTTGTAAAAGCCTTACAAGAGCAATTGAAAAATGAAACTGAATACCTCTCAAACAGCTTGCAGCAAAGTGAGCAAATAACCAGAAGCTGCAAACCTCCCTTTTAGAGGTTTTGGAGTGAGAAAAGGCATATAAGACCCTGACTGATGAAAAGGATCCAGATCTGTTGTACTCCCTGGGAGATTTAAAATGTATTGTTGAGACCAGCCCCCAGGGTGAAGGGGTAGCTGTATTGCAAACCCTGATCAAAACTGAAAACCAAAACCTATATACAGAGAAGAAGGAACTTAAAGTGTTATTAACCTCAGCTGAAAGATGAGAGCGGCAGTTACAGGAAAGATTAAATCTTTGACTGAGCCAGCTACCATCCTTGGTCTCAGCTAAACAAATTCACAAATTATTATAGTGTGCAGATCCTGAAACAAGGGACAGAGACATTTGAGATGATGGTGGAACTGATATTCTGATGGAGGATTCTGATTGCACCCCAGAACCTGCGCCTACACAACCACTGATTAAAACTGACATCACAGACAAGGGGGATGGCAATGCTCACCTAAGCATTACAGTTTAGATATCTTGTAGGGAGTCTCCTAGTGGTCCGACATCACCCTCCCATGCAGTGCCCCATGTAGTTTGTTGCATAAAATTACAATTATTTCCTTTAATTTGCAGATGCGTTCATAGGCTTTCGCTCTAAAACAGAAACAGAAATTCCGGCATTTTCAATGTTTGGAAAGCATTAGTATCTGCAATGACGGAGACTAAACAGACAGGACAGATGGGCAGATGAGACTGGGGGACAGAAATAAGTTAGGACTTGATGTTACCTGAGTACTAATTTATTTGGAAGTTAGTATGTTTTCAACCGTGCAGAATAAAGGAGTTGTTTCCTTCAGTTAGAACACTTCTGCCCAGCTATGTTCAAATATTTCGGTAATACTTCTTAATGGATTGAATTCCTTTCTTTAAAAATGTTAGTTTTTTCTCAAATGCTAATGCATGAAATCCGAACATGCCCAGCTGAGAGAATGACTAAGAGCAACCCTTGCATGGGTTTCTACAACTAAACTAACACCACACTTGTTCAGAACTCCACCAGTTAGTCATCAGTGACAAACTGATGATAAAAAGAAGTGAAAAGTACCAACACGGTAACTATTTTTATCCAAAATAAAACATTTTCATTTGCAGATTTTTTTTTAAAGAAAAAAAAAGTCTCATACAGTGACTTAAAAAAAAATAAGAAAAGAGATGCTTACCCTTCTTTCCTCAGTCTCTCAAACTCTTCCCATTCCCATAATTCATGCACAGATATTACTGGGAATCACAGCTCAATCTGTCTGTCCTGGAGTGTGAATATGAACTTTGGCTGTTCATCTCCAAACAGTTTGCCTCAAACTGTGGGCTAAGAGAATTAATTTCTCTTGACCTCTCCTGTGAAATTGTTCCAGTTCGTACCATAACTCAACACAAGGGAGGTTTAGGACTCTGGATGCAGAGTGACATGCAATTCACAACATGAATCCCACTTCCAAACTTGAACATCGTAGAAATATTTCAGTGAAGTTGGAAAAGAAAAAGTACTCGAGTGGTTTCACCAGATGCGATCTGCATAAAACTGCACTTTTTAGTCAGTTTATTATTCTATTTACAAGGCACAGTAAAGCTCTGACTAATACATACAAATTATACACTCACAGTTTTTTTTCTCCTTTCCACCTTCTCTGCTGGGGAAGGGTCATTGAGTGAGAGAGCAGAGAGAGCAACTGCTACAGTCTAGCCCCAGATATAGGCTAAACATAGACACCAGTGGATTAAATTAATGAGATATTCTTCCTGACTGGTGTACTGTAGGCATGTTCACTTAATGTTTCACATCAGATAGATGAATCATGTCTTCCCTCATGGAAAACCTTGACTCATCTTCCCAGCTGCTACTAAAAACTTTAGAATAACACTCTACCAACAAGCACAGAGAAACATAAAATCCATTTTCTTATAAAATATAAGTATTTCAAACCATTTGTTTAAAAAGGTGAAACAACATGCTCTGAAGTCAGTTAATGCTGCAGCAAGCTGTGTTTGACATACCACCCTGATGTGACGTGACAAGGTTGATAAGGTTGCCACCAAGTCCTGCATGGCCTTACGTCTCCTGCAGGCCAGTTGACACTGTGTTCAGGTAACCCAGGCCTGTCCAGCTCTTTGAACACAACAGTTGCATCCCATATGACTAGAGAACTGCTGCTGTGCAGTGCTAACGTGACCAGCATACTCCAGGATACCAGGCGATGCAATGTAGATTGGTTTCGCCTGTCTAGATGTTTTCTGGGAAATTGATCCAGCTAATTTATGGCCACTACACTATCAGAGCATCATAAACCACTTCCTCAAGTCCTAGTGATGGGCTCCATTAATTTTACTGAAACATAAGCTTCACATTAGATTTTCGATCTGTTATTTTGATAAAGCCAGTAATTCTCAGATAATTTCCATCAAGCATACATTATTTTCTGCTAGGATACAGTATATATTCTATTCCAAATTGCAGAAAGCCTCTATGCAAAGTAAGGATATGTTATCCCCTGTGATACCTTTATGTACAATAAACAGTCCCGGAGTCCCTAAATTATTCAGCATGATGTGCTTAAGAAGCAGAGTTTGCTCGTATTTCTTTATGTGAAATGTAGTTGGAAGCCAAGTGGTTCTACTTAACCCGTTTCCCAGGCAATCGGAGCTCATTTGGTTAACTTTAAGCAAAAGAAACATATATTTTCTTTTGGTCTTCACTTATGTATTTTAAACTAATCTAGGAGGTCTGAATCACACTATTCTACCTTCAGTTCAAGCCCTCAAATAAACACATCACAAAAGCTGGGGAACTATGACAGATGACAAAAAGCACTGTGTAGTTGAAGATAAAGAAGAGAGAGACAAATTAGTTAAACGCTGGAGTAAATAGACCAGGGATGTTGCTCGATCTCCATCTCTGGTGGAGACATCAGGTTAGGCAAATGTCTTTAAGGAATGTTTTAAGTGGAGTTTACGTTGCCTTCGGCCAAAAGGATGGATTAGCTCACCTCCCGAGGTTTCTTTCAGATCTGTGAGTCTACAAATATAGCAGCATTAATCTCTGTCTCTCTTCGGAGTAGCCCTCATAGCCCTTGTAACTCTTGGGATGACAAGAACTACAGCTACTATAGCAACGTCACAGAGCTATTTCATCTTCTGCTATAGGGCAAACGGGTGACGATCAGTTCTGAGACGTGCTATAACGTGTGCATTTTTGTCTTCAGCTGGCTATACCTTACCAGATAAGACAAAGCGTTTTGAAGGATTTGAAGCACAATCTTTCTAGTTGGATGGCAAAACCTCTATAAATCATCTGGCAAGAAGCAACATAATTCCAGGGCTCAAGGAGTTGTGAGTTTGAGAGCAGTTTGAAGGGAATGAGGAATAAGGGAAGACCTTCTGCACCTCTAGGTGCCTGGCACTGCTCCGAGGCCATCTGTGCAAAATCCTGTGGGCAGAAGAGCTTTATCCATTCGATGTATCAAATGTTTGTTCTGTTCTGCTTTAGTGCACTTCTGTTCTTCTCAAAAGCCTGTCACCATTCAAAACAGCTACTGAAAACTAAAATAATGCTTTCCATTTTAAAGGTTCCTTTAAAGTAGGAGCTGAAGGATGGTAATAACTGCATGAAAGCCAGGCATCCATTTTTATCACCTTCTCACTGCCTGGCATCTCCAGGTCAGAAACAGGTTTTCAATTACTTTTTTGGCATCTACAGCAGAACTTTATCAGGAGCACACAGTTATTTGTGAGCGAGAAATCCAGAGACAGAGGCAGTATTTTTGCAGAGCAGGCAGACAGAAATAGATACTGTAATCCTTGTGCATTTTGGGGGGAAAAAAAAAAAAAAAAAAAGTAAGCTTTTAACTAAAATAATTATTTCGTACCCTGAAACTATTCATTCAATTATACCTAAAGTATGGCTTGAAACATAACAGGCAAACTGCAGGACAAAGCATTTCAAGAGCTCAGCTCTTCTTTTACCGTACAACTCAAAGTAAATTACAGTTGATATAACAGAAAAATACCCTGATATTTTGAGAAAAGTAAACAGGGAGCAATTCAGACAGAAGAAAAGAAGGTTGTACTTGCATTTTATTCTTCTGCCTTTAAAGTGAGCACTTGGTTGAAACATTATGAACTGTCACAACAGAACAGGAGGGCATATTCCCTTTGCATTATCAGATTTTCGTTTCTAAGAGCTGATTAGTAGTAAAATTTGAAGGCAGAAGAGAACAGCTCATGCTGCACTAGGGAAAGTTTTGCATTGTTTCAAAGTGGGCGATGGAGGTCAAAGAAGCAGCTGCTTTCTCACAGTAGCTGATGCAAAATCTGTTGTGAAATTTGTATTTCATTAACATGAATATTATAAATATTTCATTACTTTACACACATTCAATACTCAGGTCAGCTGATTCCCAAGAATATCAAAGCTTTCTAAAACTTCCTGGGGGAAAAAAAAAATACATTTTTTTTTTGGCAACAGATTGGGTTGCAAGACTGAAGTCCCTGTGATCTGTGAATCAATATCACATCTGGACAGCCACTATTACTATATATGTAATAAAAGGCAAAAATTGTTTGGGGATTATTTTTATAGCCAAACCTTTATTACTTTGAAGTACTCTGATTAAAATCCTCTACTTGTTTTTTTTTAAAGGCACTAATTCAAACTAAAATCTTTGATTAAGTAGCAAATAATTTGTGAACAAGGTCAACCAAACTACTGTTGTTCAAACTTTGGTAAACTCTCAGGAATATTTTATTGTTGACGAGCGCAGCTTGGTTTTCAGCCATACTTAAGATCTTTCACATCTGAGGAAATATGTACAAAGTAGAATATGCACATTTGAAAAGAAAAAAGATGACAGTCAAACAGACACTGATATAAAGCAAGTCTCTCCATAACATAAAATAGCTAAAAGCAGAATGCCAAATTAAGAACAGAATTTAAGTTCCTAAGAATCTGCAAGAAAACAACCAAGATGATTATTCTGGAACTTCCTCTCAGTGTCTTTGGCACCCTACTGAATGGAAAAATGTAAAAGAAAAGAAGATCCATTTATATATGTGCACACTTCATACACAGAGATATATTTTCCTGTATATATTCTTCCTGCTTTTTGGTGTTTCTAATTTTAACCCGAGGAAGCAGAACTATTTCTGCTTAGTTATTCCCTAGCTTTTCATTAAAAGTTATCATGATCATAAGTAAGACTTGCGCTACATGATTGCAGATGGAATAAAACATATTTCTTACTGAGTTCTGCATCACTGGGGCATATAAATGACTTTGGGATAGAAAATGATGCAAGTGATGAGTACCTTCAGGATCAAAGGGCTTCACAGCAGCTTGGTATAAATTTTTAGTAGCTCATAAGTGATCTAGGTGCTCAGATATATTGACTTGTCATTGAGATTTTGGCCCCTAAATACATATCAATGTCACTTTTTACAGCAGTGCTTTGGAAAACATGGAAAGAAATCACCTTCTAGAATTTCTCACCATGAACACTAGAGCCCTAACTCATCCTGAGAGCAAACACACACATCAGCAGCACCAAACCCCTATGCTGAAGACTAAATAGCAGCACCACCAGCATTCCTAGTGGAAAGGTCAAGGGCTTGGTGTATCAGTGGAATCGCTGCCCAGCTCCCCCTTGGAAGGGTTCAAAGCATTTCATTGGCCACTCTGAAGTACAGCAAAACTTTCCTTAATGCAGCATGTGCTGTTTGCTGCTTCTTCCAGTGTTTGGAACTAATCAGCTCTTAAAAACGGCAACAAAAATGTAATAACACAAAGGAAGCTTACCTCATAACTGACAACATCTGGCAGGCCATCATGTTCCCAATAAAAAAGGATCATTTTAATAGACACTGGATCACAATGTCTTTTTGGTACATCAGAGCTTGGAAAGCTCCTCAGGCACGAGGTGACATTTTTCTAACGGTATTCTAACCGTACCATCTGTGAAAACACTGTGCTGCTTATCAGGAGAGATAAACCACACTGGGGGCAACAGCAAGGTCATCTCAATGGTACATCGACACTCATGGTAAGTGGCAAAAAAAATATCAGATTTGCTAAACAACAGGAACACATACCAAGCGATTTATGCCAAACTTAGTAACAAAGCACAACTAGTACTGGAACTTCCAGACTATCACAGCTGTCTAAATCTACATCCAGAATTATGCAAATGGTTGTTTTCCACATTTTCAAGTATTACCACAATACCTTTCCTTATAAACAGAGAGACAAAAGTATCTTAACTACAGCAGTATTGACTTTTATGACTTGGTGTTGAGTTTGTTGGGGATTTTTAATATTCTCATTGTTTAAAATAAGAACAAGTTTGACATCTTGAGACCTTTGCAATTTTCCTGGAGTCATTAGTCTCTCCGACTAACTTAATATGATCAGCCTTTACTGATTACCTGCTGATAGTCTTGTGCGTGGTCTATTGCAAGACCTTGTTGAGGGTCATATTTTACCAGAGACTATGAAATGAAATGTAATACTAGAAATAAATCACTTTCTTTTGTAAAGAATGAAAATCAGTACTGTATTTAAAATGTGAAAACATTTCAAAAAGTGTATCATTGTCTATTAGCAGTACTTTGAAGAAAGTCAGTTTTTCATGCCTTAAGTGAAAACCAGAATGGTGACTACCATACAATTACAGACTCACTGAAATTCTACCAAGAGGCAAAACAATAAGCACACTTTAAAACAAACCACTCTGCTAAGCCAACCTAGCCTTGCTAAACTACTTGAGAGATTTCTTGTTCCTTGAAAAAATGAATTTTTTTTTTAATTTGACCTTTTTTCCTGGGTTCAGTTATGGCTGATTATCACCACCAGCTGCTGGCACAAGCAGTTGGGAGGGGTCACAGCTGGGGATGAACAACTGAACCAGCCAATGGAATACTTGATACTATACTGAGTCATACCTCTATATAAGGGGAGGGCTGGGTGGTGGTGCAGCTACTTGTTTTCATCTTGCTTCAACGTGTGGCTTCAGGTTGCAGCTGGAGAAGGGAAAGTGACATCTTGAATACAGGTGGAGCCTTGTTTTCCTCTCACTGTGTTTATTAAACTCTCCTTATCTCAACCTATAAGATCTTATTTTATTATTTTTTTTCTCCCAAGTCTCCTTCCTGTCCCACAGAAACGGGAGGGGGAGGAGGGGTGGTGGTGTGGTGGTAATGGCAATGGTGGCCGAGCAGCTGCGTAGTGTTTAGCCACCAGCAGAGGTTCAACCTTTAGATATTCATATTTTGAACAGGACAACAAGACATCTCGAGGCACCCGAGCATGCTGAACAGACAAGAACTGGCAAGAATAAGGATTTTTAGGCTTTAGGTCACTAAAAGAAGACGGTGATGAAGAAGAGAAGATGAAGTAAATGACCACCAGAGGTCATGGAAAACCCCCGAGGGGAGAAAAGACCCTAACCCTAATTTTATTACACATGCGTGGCTTATGTAAATGAATTCCAGGAATCCATTAGCATAAGACTGCCCCTTCTAAGAAATAGAATGAATCTATATGCTTAGCCTGCATATAAACTATATACCCAGCTTGCATTGGCACACACATTTGGAGGAGTGATCCCCTGTGTGTCCGGCTCCGCAAAATAAAGAATGCCTGCTGAGTAACTTCGGTTATTGAGTTTTTCACTGCGTCAACACCCAGTGTTTAGAGTTACTACCAAGGATTGGTTTGCAGACCAAAGCCACTGCTGGATCTTCTGTACCAACCACAAAGAAAGTAAACGGCTGCACCTGCAGGGAGGAGAGGACAGGACAGGTGACCCTAAACTGACCAACAAGGTATTCCAGCCCATATACATCATTCGGTATAAAGCTAAGAGGTGAGGAGGGTCTCAGCCCTCTTTGCCTACTTTGATGGCTTTTGCTTGGCTTGTCTTGAGTCCTTACATCCAAGGAGGACTCTGTCCATTCTACCTTCGATCCTGATTTGGGTGTTCCTGAATCCCGCTCCTGAACACAGTTCCCATCTGCTGCTGGGCCCAGTCTGGGACTCCCCAATGCCTGTTTCACAGCATCAGTGGTGATGGTGATGGAATTGCCATCAGAGGTGTTTGGTTCAATGCTGATTTTATATATATTTGTATTATTTATTATTAATTTCATTTTCATTAAAGCTGTTCTAGTTTCCTTTTCTAATCGCTAAGTCTCTCTCCCTTATTCCCTTTCTCTTCCCCTTTGAGGAGGGAGGGGGGTTAATAGAGAGCATCTGTTATAGGTCTAAGGGGCTGTTCTGACACTAAACTGTCACAAAAGCCTCCACCCCTTGAAGAGAAACTCTTTTGTGCTCTGTATTGTGTTGTGTGCTGTTCAGGGATTCACTTTCTTGGTACTTCTATTTTTGCACAGCCCCTAATGCTAAATGCCGCAATGTGGCCCTTATTAATTCACCAAATAAAAAGGAAATGCCAGTATTACAATGGTGTGAACACAAAGTAGTAATGCACCTCATAAAATATTTGCTGGTGGAGCTCTCTCACTTTCTGGCAAATGCCATGACCCATATTTTTCAGTGTATATTAAACAAGCTGTCACCTAGGCATATTTGTGAAAAATAATACTGGATGAAAAATGCACTTTGGTTATTTTGAATGTCTGCAGCATTTAATGTCTGCTTGTTGTATTTGCCAGAGCCAGCATAAAGTAAGTGTAGTAGACTCCAAGGACAGTGTTCTCCTGTCAGTTAAGGTACCCAAATATTGTCAACTTACAGTGCATCATGAATGCAGATTTTTCCCATAATTTAAAAGTATTATCTGTCATAGCAAGTACACAATTTCTGAGCTCTTAGGTACATCATAAAAAACACACTGATAATTGTCCATAAAATAATCAACAACTTTAAAGTATGAATTTTTGGGGTGAAAATAACAAGTTATGGGGAGGAAGACATGGAAAATTTCCATCCTCTCCCTTCCCCCACCCCAACAATGGAGGAAAAAAGGCATGAGATTCTGAATAGACTATAAAACTTTTTTATCTGCAGTTCAAATTCATTTAGGCTACCAGTCAGGGAAGCTAATTAACTGACAGCTGTTCTGTGACCATCATAAGAGAAATTAGCTAATGAGTGCGGTCTATTTTCTTCTTAGCAGGTAGGCCTTCAGTGCCCTCCTGGATGGTCCTGCAGCAGCCAAGGACATCCTGGCCATGGAAATCATAGAATAGTTTCGGCTGGAAGAGACCTTCAAGATCATAAAGTCCAACCTTACTCCTAGCCCTATCAAAACCCATTAAACCATGTCCCTAAGCAAAATACATAGAACTTGCCCCAGGGTGCTGACACACACATGCTTATGAGGTCATTGGAAGAATGGAGGAGAAATTCTGCACCTCTTCCAGGGATGCAGGTCCTTCCCTGAGTATGGCACCTGCTTTTAAAAATGTGAAGGAAGGAGGTAAGGATGGCTGACGGCACTGATGAGGAAAGCTGTTGCCTGGGAGTGGTGTCCTTGCATGTCACTCACTGCTACCCCGACCTGTCCTGTGGCCAGAGCAATGCTTGACGGAGTTGAAGTCCATTTCTTCTTCCCTACTGGGAAACCCTGAACCAGCAGAAGGATCTTAGGGGGAAAAGCTGTAAGTAAGGCAATCCCTCATTTGGGAGATACAAAACCAGACTGTGGTTCCATAATATTCTCCCTGCAAAACCTTTCACTTAATAGTCTTTAGACTATTTAGACTTTCTGTCTTTGCATTTCAGTAACTCTGTTTTCCCATCCTCTGTCATCTCTGACTGCAGATTCCAGGTACAGAAGTCCCTGGCCCCCTCTGTGTTTACTTTTCATTACAAATGGATAGAGGCAATGTTGGCTCAGCTATGTTAAAGAAGTCTTTTTTGTCCCCAGCTTTGTGGCATTTGATCTTTTCTGCTATTTTTTAGCTATGGTGCTTCACAAAAGTAAGTTTTTATTTGATTTTTTTTGCTTTAATTCACACTGTGTGCAGGTACAGATGTAATGTGGTCATGTTGACTTCATGTCAGAACGATAGACAATTCCTAATTTTATTCCACACTATTTCTTCCCATCAAATCTATCTCAGTTTCTATTCCACATTTATTCCCAGAGACATTCAAAGGCACCATTACTGGAGAACTGTATTTGATCTCTTGAAAGAGACTTAAATACATTTTCAGTGAATAGGCAGACATTACTTCATATCTCAATAAACGAAGTGTTGGTCTGACATTTAAATGTCATTTTGAAACACTCCTGACCTATATGTCTTTGTTCCTATGAAAAGCTTCAAGGCTGATGTCATATTTAAAAGTATTTAAATCAATCTTAAAAGGGGAAAAAAAAGAACAGTTGTATGACACATTCTAGGGACAACTATTTTTTATAAGCACAGAGAAGCAATGATTCTTGTTCAGCATTAATATTCGATAAAGATTACAGAATAAATCTTAGCAGATATGAAAATCACTTGAACCTTGTAAGCCTTCCCCCCAAAAATGTGATTTCCCAAACCCAATAGTGAGCTTCTCTAGTTCTATACATATTCTTTGAGTAGAGAAAATTTTCTCTTCTTTCCTAGTATCAGAAACTAATGAAAGCATCATCACAAATATCTCTCATACTATGAAATCATGTAAAGAATTATTTAATTTTTTTTCAATCAGTAGAATTTGGCTCATTTTCGGACAAATGTGACTCCAACTGCATGACAATCACATCTATGAGTGATATCTAAGATCAGATTTAATCTCTGGATCGATCTGTCCAGAGATACAGCTAAGGCTGTTTTCAGGATTAGGATCTGCACATTTTCACAAAGGGAATAAGGACAACTGAAACAGTAGCAGCAGAAAGATTTCCAGAGATGAAAAGGATTACTACCAACCTGATTACTACCTGGAAGCAAAATGAAAATAGCAGTTAAAGATTATTTTTTGTTCACTGTAGTAGGATAGCATGACAAAAGTATTTATTTGCATTTGCCTGTAATCCTTTAAAATAACAGGAAAGTAATGTTTAAATACATAAACAGCTGTATAAGTAATACTCTCATTATTGCAGTCATTTCCAGATTACACAGGAGTAAATATACATGGCAGTAATCTTTATACATTTATCTCATACTAGGCTGTGTATTTTATCTCCTATCTTTGCAACATCATTTTCAGTCTTCTTCCTGCTCATCATCCAACTGGCAAGTTTTACATTCTGTATGTGTTGGCAGGGAAGATTCGCATTTTGAGGCAAAAGCCAATTTAAGTGCAGTACAACTTCTAAAGGACTTGGCTTATTTTCTTAACCCACAAGGGCATGAAATGAGATAAAAATAGCTGGGTTTGCCTGTTTCTCTGAAAATGCCCTTGACCAGTAAGACATGTCCAGTAGTTCTTAGCTGTTCTTGGTTTTCTTCTGAACTCAGAAAGCAGGCTGTTGTGAAAAATGTGTAAAAAAATGTTCTCTTGAAAAATCTTCCTTTTCCATAAAAGTTGGAAAATATCATAATGCACTTTAAGGCCACTAGAAGGTTTATTGAAAGTTTTATATCACTGAATGTTATTTTCCTCTATTCTAGGATGCCAGGTTTGGAGAGGAGGTATTTGTAGCTGAGCTTCTCAGTAAGGTCCAATCAAACATTAAAGGCTCATACATCTGCTCTGTCTCCAGATGTTGTTCCCTGGGATGCAGTGAAGTGGCCCTTGACACTTCCCCTGCACATGAGGCAAGTTAACTGTTAGAGAATTGAACATTATAGTCTGTCCCTATGCCACCATTTGCCAAGGATTATGTGCAGTTTGCTTGGTAGAAATGATAAGGCATCTGTATGTCCTAGTAACCTTGTGCAACCAAACCCAGGTTGTTACAATGCTGTGTTGTCATCACACAGCATCTGAGAATTCATACAGCATAAGCTAGTATGATTTCGGAACTACCCATAGGTTTGACCATGTGAGGAGGGAGGTGTGATCTCCTGCACCAATTCACCCTGAAAATCATGTACTTGTGTTAATAATTTTGCATGCTGGCATATCCCACCCATCAGGACACAGATGACACAGCTGGCATTCACTTGCACTCATCTGCAGCAAAGCAAGACCAAAATGTAGCAAACATTTGCAATAGCAAACGTGCATACACAAAGTCAGGTGCTCTTGGAGAATCCAGGTGGAATATTCTATGTTAAATCAAACCCAGGTACCAAAGTAGTATTTTCACTGCAGGATCTGAGTAGTTTTAGCTTGGTGCTGTTAACAATAAAGAAAACCCCAGTGTGGGGTATTTGCAAGAGCAAATTTGCTCAAAGCACAATGAAAAGTCTTGCATATGAAACAAAAGAAATCAGTGTGCAGAATGTGTGTGAAGAAGTAATCTACATGTTTATGAGAGCCTATAAAATTTTTTATTTCATAAAAACATGTTTTCAGCTTGTCGGCCTCTGAATAAGTCTTAAATAATAAAATTTATTTTGCATGACTGATTATAGGACTCTAATCCAGGCAGTTTAAATCACATCTCCTGTCCACTTTAAGAAACAAAATAATTTCTAGCTTTGACATCATGTATCATCTTAAAATTGAGTCATAAGGTAGTGGGGCCCCAATTCTGTTAGCATAGTGAGTAGCCATGAGGTCTGGATTTTTTGTGTCAGTAAAGCAGCCTCAAGCATAACAGGATAAAGATGTTCATCCAAGAGTAGCAAGTTGCTCTTGGTCACCCAGTAAACACATTTGTTTATGGCTTGCAAGCACGATGGCAGATGAGGGCACTGTCACTGTATGTGCAGAGAGTTCCCTTCTATTTCATACCAGGAACATTTGCAGGAAATTCCTGTTTTCCGTATTAAAGACTTGTGTTTCTCAAACTCTCCATAGTTGAACTGGTGGGCTGAAAACCCATGGGCAGTCAAGGATACAGGTAAAAAGAAGAGCTATGCAGGCATATCCATATAATCGTAAAGGTAGATTACATTTTGTTATTATTTCTAGGCCTTGTCAGATTATTTGGTAAGCCTGTTTTTATTAATGCATTTATAATGGATGGTGAAAGGCAGATGGAGTTTGGATAAATATTCCTTTTCAGTGCAATTGCAAATTAAGATGTGCTTTATTATGCACTATAAATGCAATATTTTTAATTCCAAGAATATCACATTTTTAGGTATTCTTTTTCTGTTTGAAACAATTAAAATAAGGTGTGATAGCTCTTTATTTTCCCATTTAGGAGGAAATGCAAGCACCAGTACATCTCCCTTATGGACTGGGACGAAAAAGAAAACAATGAAGAGGTGATTACTGAGCAGTCCTTCTCTTTTCACACTGGACATATTTCTATGCTGCAGAGTCCCCCAGACTGCCATCTCTCTTTACACTCATCGACCTCAGACTGGAACTGAAAGGGGGAGATGATTCCTCTCCCTGAGGACACTGACATTAGCAACAAGCAGTCAGTCATAAAGGATGCAACCAGAAAGGCAGAGGGGGAAAATGACAGTGTCACTTCCTAAATATTAAAGAAGCTATTCTAAGACAGAAGCAGAAGTATGCGCTGACAGTGTTAGAAGATGAATAGCAGCTAGATACAGTCAATTCCTTTTAGAGAAAAGATTATTTTTCACAATTATTAATGTAGTATTGCATCTTTTTTTTATTTGCTTTTTTTCATTTTTCTCCCCTTTACTGTGATACTTGAGTTTGGCTACACTGGTTTCTCTATGCTTTTATTCTGCTTTGTTGTCCAAATTTCTTACAGTTTCCTTAGGAGAAAAGAGCATCACCTAGGCATTGATACCTTTTATGCTTGCTTTGTACTGCTTGCTTCTTCTGTGTGTCCATTTCATACAGGAACTTCTTGGGTAAATGCTTATTACTCATTTCATTATATTTCAAGCTTGAATATATTTGAGAAACATCATGCCTGAAATTAACTATCTGCCATCTGATTCCATTCAGTGAGGGAAGCACCCTACACATTAACTCAGTTTAGAGTCAGTCACATCCACTTACTGCTTCATGTAGCCGTGCATTGGATTTGACTGCGTATTATTATTTTGCATCTATTTTAGTTTACGTCAGGATTACACAGTGAATCAATTACTTTATTTCTTATATTTCCAGGTTAAATATTACAAGTAAACTGCCATGGTTCTCTCTGTGCAGTTAGGTCTTCAGCTGCAGTTATTCATACTGGGGATACTAATTTTTCAAAAAAAATTATTACCATCACAACATTCTATGAGTATAAAATTGAGATATGACTGCAGCGAGAGTAATCTTAATGTTTTCTTGGCTAATGTAAAGACAAGTCTTAAAGGAGGGGAAATTTACTTTTGCTTTACATTTGCAATCCCCAGCCACATTCAGTCATTTTAACATTATCCTGGGTTGTTTAAACAAAGTAGTCACTTGTGTTCTTCAGAAATAGCTTTTGACACATTATCTTGCTGGTGAAGCCTGTGTACATAATGAATTAAAGGGAACTGTTTTCCAAAAATCTCAGGTATTTTGTAGGGATATTCATTATTATCACCGGTCATCCTAGTGAACACCAGGAAAGCTGATGTTAGTCACTGTGAAAGGTGTTAGGTTGAACTATACATCACTGCTACCTTCTAATACACTTTGAAACAGGATAGCATGGTTTACATGTTTTTGAGTTTTGGAAAATCAGATAAAGGGTCTTTTTTAAGTCCGCAAGTGTTCACCCTGCCAAATTAGCACTGTTTCTTTTCCAGTTCATTATGGTGGGTACAAGGGAACCTTTAGGTAGGGAACATGTTGTCCTTGCTTGCACATGGGAGTCATCAGTTGGGGTGCGTGATTGCTACCCGCTGACGCATTTAGCAGTTCCACCTATCAGGAAGACCTGGTAAGACTCTTTGGGAGTGTTGCAGTAGAGTGAAGGAGCTCAGTGGCAGTTCTCCACCCTACCTGTGCTTCATCATGCTTCTCTCTAGATGCTGTAGGCCTAGTGCCTGAAAACTTCCTAGGCACAATAGCTGTGTCAACCCATGCAGCACTGAGACTGTAATTTTTTCTTTTGCTATTTCTGCTGCCGCAGTAGTTAGCAATTGTTACAGGAGTCAGTGCAAACAGCACAGCAAAAGATAGTGAAGGTCTTTGAAAGGCTGGCCAGACAGAGCCTCCCCTCAGTAAAGCATTTCCTCCATGTGAACATATCTGCCCATTACTAGTCTGTTCCCATGCTAATCCAAGTCAGTGGTGAAATTGTTATTTTTGAGGAGAGGAATAAGAGAAATCCTGAAGTTCCTGAAGAAGCAGGACTGTAAAAGCTTATGTACAAGCTCAGAAATCCAGTTCCTCGGATTCCTCACATTCTTAAGTGGACAGATTTAAATATGTCATCACCTCATCACATCAAATAAAAGAATTTTTCTCCATTTAAATAAATCCCTTCTTTAAAGGCTTTTTTTTTTTTTTTTTAATCAGGTCCTAGCAGTGGGTCTCAATTCAGACCCATATTTCTCTCCTTCTTGGTGCCATTATATCCACATATTATCTGAGGAGGATTTCATAGTGGTTGTGGATAAGTTGTTCTGAATTACATTTGGAAGAGTTCAGTGCTCAGAAAACAATTATTCAAATAATATATCATCCTTTGCTAATTTGATTGAGTTTCCTTGGCTGTAATTCAGACAGCCAGAAAAGATCCAAGTGATAGGCTCAGTGGAGATAAAATAGTTAAAAGATATGTTATCAGGTATCTGAAAAATCGTGATGTCAAACAGCAGTAGACAATGCTATATTCTTGGCTAACGTGGAGCTTATAAAATGATTTATAAGAATATTTTCAAACTTTCATACATTACTACAACACCATTACAGATACTTGTGATTTTCACAAGCTCAAATGCCTTTATACCTATCTGCACTGATTTTATAATCTGGATAAACACCACTAAATTCTTGCTCACCTACTGGGCAATTAGAAGTAGCATTATCCTTTGTTTAATGTGTGCAGTAGCCATATGATAATTGTGTTAAAGTTACTTCAGTCATATATTACTGCTATAATGCAATAGGACTCTTGAATGTTGTGGATGGAGCTCAGTAAATGATCAACCTCTGATTATTCCAGCCCCTTTCTAGCCACCTTCTCTGCATAGGGCCTAATAGGACTAAGAGCCCTCTACCTGGTTTGCCCTTTCTGCAACTGTGTAGGTCCAGTCACAGCTGTCTTTCATGTAGATTTATTAGGCTTTGTTTTCTTGTTTGTGGAAAAGTTAAAAAAATTTAAAAGTGATTGTTTTTTAAAATGTTCAAGTTTTGGTTTAATCAGGTAAGTGACAAACACCCATTCTCAGAACTAAACCCTCTGGAGCTATAGCCATATTGTTGGCATAGTAGTAAAAAAGATAAGACTGGAAAATTAATGTTTATAAAATCTGACCCAGAAATCTGACCAGAATTCTGTCTGCTTGTGCAAAACATGTCATCTCCCTTTACTACTTACTGCTCTGGCTTCCTCCCTAACACTCAGAATGTTTCTTCCATCTGTTTTACTTCACGACTCCTTGCTATATTAACCATAGTTCTCTGCTATGCAGTGAAAAGTGAGAACTTTCCTTGGCATCCTGTCTTCATGGTACTGCTGTTCCTGCTGCATTCAATCTCAATGATTTGAGCTGGCTAGATTCACGTGTAACACCTAGTTGTGAGTAGTCATCTAGTGAACAATTTATATGTGCCTCAGTGAAATCAAAGTACCAGTATCGGCTTTACTTTACGTTTACTGCATGGAATAAAAAAGTTATTTCATAAGAAAATAGACTCAGCAATGATAGTGAAGCCTTCCTCTATGATGCTACAAAAAGTGGTTTCTGCAGTCTGCTAGCAGAGTGGAAGAAATATGTAAATGAAGAATAAGAGAAAGACATCAGAAGACTCCAGCGATGATAGTGTTATTTGGCTGCAACTCCTTATAAGGAAATGTTGTGGTCTGGGATTCTCTTACCTATTGAAACATACTGTCAGTGAGACTGACATACTGTAATTGCTTAAGCCCTCTACCATAACCACCTGATTGTACTTTTTGCCAGCATTAGAACTTCTAGATATGTTAGCAGAAAGCAATCAAGACTTAAAGTTTTTAAGTAACTCTTCTTATACAGATGAGTATAAGGTGGTAATGCACTGATTCAGGGTGCGCTTGGGAAGGGGCATATCCTTTTCTTAGTAGTGCAATAAAGCAAAGTGGGGGCAAGGAAGGAAGGAGGGAGGGATGGGAGGAAGGAAGGAAGGAAGGAAGGAAGGAAGGAAGGAAGGAAGGAAGGAAGGAAGGAAGGAAGGAAGGAAGGAA
>WTSP01007515.1:36972-50683 GCA_025331215.1 Actenoides lindsayi | reverse complement strand
ACAGGACCACGATGGATACCAGCAAAATGGGTCCGACCAGCGATAAATAAGACGCAAGAAAAGCACAACAACGATGCCGTCGACATCGTCAGCAATGAGAAGATCAGAACCTAAATGAGGACGGCGAAGAGTCTAAGTAGTATAGTAAGAAAGCAGTAACGAATAGTGCAACATAATAGAATAATAGTAAAAGTAGTCTTAAATAAGTGTAATAGAATAGTATTCAGAAATGGTATAATTATAACTAGTCATAGTAAGAAGAGTATTGTCATAAGTGATTTAGAATCGGGATAGTGAGTATGGGGAAACAAAGTGCGTTGGGGATAATTGTTGTAGCTGTAACAGTTAAGGTTGTTATAGGTTCAGGAATAGAACCATACCATGTAGCAACTATACCTGTGAGAACAAGGGCACCTCCTATAAAAGAAAAAAGGGGGAATTGTAGGGATTGATAAGAGTAGGACAGAAATAGTTGTTAACTAGAAGTAGTTATGCTAAGGCCTGCAAGGCCGAAAACCAGCCAACACTGCCCCGACCTTGAGGAGATAAGACTGAGGATGAGAAAAGCAGAGCACCTGGCAAAACAGGAGGATAAAAGGAGAAAAACAGCGTGCTGAAGGAAGAACACCAAGAGAATCGCCGGCCAATTAAAAGTGTTTGAAGTGCGCGTGGACAGACTCTGGGTTTGAGTGTGGGGCCAATAAGAAGGGACCTGGGTGCGTGATCAGTGTTGTCTCGTGTATAAATATGGCCTGGTGCACTTAATAAAGCGACTGCTGATTACAACCGTATTGGCTGTGCTGTCGGAGTCCGTCCCTGAACGCTGCAGAAAGCTGTTCACAAACTGACTCACGAGCTATTGCAGAACATTTTTGTGTGATGGGTTAATCCTCGGGAGCACTGGAGGCCGCAAATGCCATGCCAAGGGGATCAGGCACTGCACCAACATTATTGCTCCATCCACACCTTTCTTTCTCAAATGGGCCACCCGTGGTGCTGGGGACCTGTCATGGTTTAAGCTCTGACGGCAGCTAAACACCACTCAGCTGCTCACCTATTGCTTCTCTCATCACATCCACATAACACTTATTTTGTGTTTGGGTTTTGTTGTGGGTTTTTTTCAATAAATAAAGGAAATTAGGGGGTCTTTTATGTTAAGCTGAGCTCTGGGGTAGCCTGTGGACTGCCACAAGCAGTGAAAGAGGGGGACCCTTACTGGTGACTATCTGGGAAGGGCAACTGAGGAGATGAGATGGGGCAGGATCCTGGTGGCACAAGAAGTCACATCGGCAAGCCCAGCAGCGGGGAGTCAGAGCAGGGACAGACCTATCTGGGAAGGGCAACTGAGGAGATGAGATGGGGCAGGATCCTGGTGGCACAAGAAGTCACAGAAGAAGGCAGAACTTTAATTTTAGGCTCTTTTCAATTCTCTTATTTGAAGACATTATGGTGATTTTGGTCTCAATATGTTTGTTTATATTGCAGCATCTTCTAAGGTGAGAAAACTTCTAGTCCCCAGCATCCAGAACATTGTCCTTTCTATCCAGGAATAGCATCTGTGACCTCCCTTTTTCCTATATCTCAATGTATTGTGTCCTCAGGAAAATGAGTTTTCATTCTCTGTATCATACTTGCAGCAATTTTCATTCTTAGTTTTTCTGTTATTCATGCTCTACATGGTTTTTGCAGCAGTTACATTTATTGCTGTCACGAGTTTGTTGTGTATTTGTCCTCGGTGCTGGTGCATAGAATCTGGAGTATCATGAAATGGTGTCCAGATCACTGACTTTCCAATACCACAGTGGCCATCCTCTAGGGCAGAGCTCTGTCACTGCTGACATGGGGCTGGAGTCACCCTGTCTGCCCTGGCACTGGGAATCTCTGGAGAGGAGCTCACATACCCACTGTAGCAGAGGATTTGCCCCAGAAGAGGATACACAAATTCCTTTCCAAGTAAAAAAAAAACAAATCATGGCTCCACTGCTACGCTCAGGGTTATTTATATGCATGTTTTATTCTGCGGTTGCTTGTAAAGGGCTCTCAAAGCCTGTAACCACAAGGACAGCAGAGCCAAGAAGCGGTTGTGGGGAGGTTGTGGGGCGGTTCTGCAGCAAACTTGGGATCTGGAACAGCAGCACGCAGAGCCTGGCTGCAAACCCCAGCAGGCAGGTGATGTTCTGCCACTTGGCCAGTATCACAGTCTGTGGCTAGGTAGTTTATTTACAGAAAAGTACAAAGCTGCCCATTTAACACACAGGATCTTGTTATTAGAAGAAATAGGTTAATAAACCATAGAAATTAAAAGAATGGGAGAGTAGGCTTAATGTAATGAAGTACTGGCTGGTGGGATCCCAGGCTCTGTTAGGAATAACTGTTTAGCCAGGTGTTGTGAAGGTCTGATGCTGACCACACACAGGCTCTCTGAAGCCTCCCATAGTCAGGGGTCATTTAATGTTTGCAATAAAGACTTTTTTTAAAGTTGTAGAGGTTTATTCTTTAGGCATTGCCTTTATTTATTTCTAGTATCTATACACAGATATACAGGTTTTCTGCTGTCAGTACCAGAGAAAATGGCTTCTACTCAGAGCAGCTAAGCTTGTCCCAGCATCTGGTGTCCTAACCTTGCAGTGGGAAATGACAAGGGCTTGGAATAAACACACTGTGTTGTGACGGTGACAGCTTTGCTGTGAACCTCCTGGGGAGGAAAGGGTTTTGGTGTCATTTTGAAGGAGAACATTTACAGCTGCTGCAATATTAAGTGGGATGTTGCAAAGAGCAGTTGGTTTATCTTTCTAAGGAAAACAGTGGTTACAGGGTGAAAAAGTTATCAGGAAGGTTTTGCTGGCAACTTGTGCTTACAAATGGCAAAGTGCACTCAATGCAAAAAAGGCAGTTCTCAGATTTTACTATGGAGGAAATACAGTTTATTGGCATTTTTTCAGAAGAATTTGAAGTTCACCTTGGAGTTGGTTTCCTAAATTTAAGGTTACTAACAGCATTGTATGAATTTGGATTATGCCAAATCTCCAAGGTGGAGATTTCCCCCACCTAACAGCTTGGTATTGACAATTCAGCTCCAGAGCCTTGTGTTCTTTTGGTTCAGAAAACATTCTCAGGTTACTCTTTGAGGACGATGAGGCCCATTTACAGCTGCTCACCGAGGGGTCTAGACCTTCCTATAGCATTACCTTTCAACACAGACTCTTTTCTTCTGCTGTACTGCCCTAGAGGTGAAGCAAGCCTGTAGCTAGGCAAAATGTCATCACATCTTGCACCTTCTTCCACTTCTCTCTTTGGTTCGATGCTGAATTACCAAGTAGTGCACAGGAATAATAGATTTTCAGCAGTAACTGATATGGCTGTTCATGGCAAGGAGAAGCTGAGGCTTACAAAACAGAAATGTAGTCCATTTTGTTCCCTGTAAAAGGTTTTCTAACATTAAGCAGAAGGAACACTTTTCTCTTTATTTTTCTGTTTCTGTTATTGCCCACCACCTCTATTTAGTGCTTTCTTCTACCTGTTGAAAAGAAGTGTAGCAGAGTTCTACTAGCATGAGAATGGCTCACAGCAGCAGAAATTGCCATGTCCTGTAGCATACACAGGCTGTCTATGAATAGGTAAAGCTTCTCCCATCATCACCGAGGAACTGCTCTGACTCTGGCCTCAGATAAAAACACCTTCTAAAGGCTGAGAAATCTACCAAACGAAGTGATATAGGTACCTCTAAAAAGTGGAGTGAGGGAAAGGTATACTTCATTGTGATTATCCATTTCCCTCCTCCCATGATACTCTCCCAGGCTTAAAAGTGCTAATTGTAGGAAATGCTGAGAGATATTCTTCAATTTGCAAAAGCAACAAGTGCAACCATTTCTATATTAACTTGAGGAATAAAAGACTTCAGCTGCCCCATCAAGAATCATTTACCAAAGACTAGAAGCTTTAAGTGGTCTTACTGGAAACTGAGGCCTGAAGCTCAGTCTTATGGTAAAAGGCAGATGAAGGACAAAAGTGCCCAACTGCCAATCAAGATGTGTTAATAGAGAAAGGGGCAACAGTGAAGGGCTATTTAAGATGGACAACAGTAACTTACAAAGATACTGCATTTTGCTCAGTAAACTCAGGAATATTATTTTCTCCCAGGGGAAGCAGGAACCTGTCAGACAGGCAATTACAAACTATTATGGGCTGTTCTGAAGAAGCCTGTAAACCTTGGAAGTACCAAATTCATAGGGAAGCAAGGGAGGGACTTCTGCAGACAGGAATAGGGGATAAAATGCTGAAAGCTCTGCCCAGAGGGTGCCTGCTTTGTCAGGACACCCGCTCTTGCAAGAACAGATAATAAATTGCTGCTTCACTAGTCCATCTACTGAGAGTCCTTTCTTAGGACCTTTGCATTTCTAACACTGGTGACCCTTCATCACACCTAGACAATTTATATAAGCAGCAGCATCACCATTCTCCAACCTTCAATTCCCAGATTTCCAGAAATCAGCCTTGTAATTTACTACTTTGGGCACCTAGCATGTTCTATTTTAGACACTTGTCCTTTTAAAGTCGTATCAACTCTAGAGGAGACTGTTTCTGCAACATTACTTGTGATAAATGGGAAGATACTATGGAAAGAGGAGGGAATACACATACCAATGGCAGTTTTTTCATGCTAGTTATACAACACAGGGTAAAAAAAGAGACACACAAGATAATACAACAAAAGGATCTTATCCTCTTCCCCAAAATTAATGCACAAACACTGTTTGCTTAAAAGTCCAATTTGGTTGTCCTACTAGATTTGTGTAAAGCATTAGGAAAGAACAGTGTGAGGGCTCTTCATAGAAAATCACAGCAATTGGAGGCCATTAACATCCCTTATGTCCTTTTAAAATAAGCTTCTTTTAAGCAAAGAAAAAACCCAAACATTTGCAGAGCCGTGACTTCCACATCTCTTGGTATTCCCCACACACAAGTGCACTGCTCTGGATATGTTTAGCAGAAGTCACCCAGGGCTTCCTTGGCTTATTCATCATTTTAAGGCTCTCCTATTTGCAAAGCTGTTACTGTCAGTGAAATCTAACCTAGGCTGAAGTTTCAAAGGTCAGATATTTGGCACACTACATTTAGAAACTCAAGCACAAAGGTAATGAGGACGCTTCAAACACAGGAGGGATTACAGCAGAAATAGGTCTACTTATAGCAAACTGGCCATTGAGCCAGCCTTCTTCCACAAGGAAGAACACACTGAGACTGCATGATGATATTAAAGATCATGTTTTTTGGGGGTTTTCTTCCACTAAATCAGTTCTCCCATTTGGCAAAGCCCAGCACAGAAACATTACTTTATTTGTAAGACAACAGAAAAGGAACAGATGTGAGACAAAATCATGTACCACATGACCTATAAAAAGCAGATACTTACAGTTCATAGGAACTGTACTTCATCTCCTCTTTCAGCCATGGCTCTTGAATCAGCACTGCTAAGACTCTGATCAACTCCACCACTAGCTTGCTGCGTTGGGCAAAGCTCCTCTTCTCCTATCAGTATGAGCGTTTAGCTAATTCACAGCCATATAGGGAGCTCAGGGAACTCCACTGCACTGCAGACTGTCAGACAACCCCCACACCACCGCAGTCAATTGCACTGCTTTCCCAGCTCACAGCCATCAAGCCTTACTTTTCTCTCTACCCTAGAGGCAAAACCCCTCCTGTTAAGGTACTGCAGGAAGCATCACTAAGTGTTGATTTTTTTTGTTTTCCTCACCAGATACTGTCTGGTCAAAACAGCAATAATCATGAAGGGTTAATGAAAGCAGAGCTTGCAATTCTGTTTCCAGACCAGGGTACCCAATATTGCTCTGAACTGTATCAAATTTGGCAACTGTGAACCTACCGGTTTTTGCAGCCCAAGGATATAAATCAGATGATCACAGGAGAAGCCTATTTTGACAGCAGGTATTTTCAGCTTGCTTACAATAACTTCTGTTTCTTGCCTCTCTGCATAAGCAGCTGCAAATCTGCTTTTCAAGATGACTCAACGATCTGAACCTGTGTGTAGTTATTTGTGCTATCCTTTTAAACGGTATTTAGACATATATCCTAAGGACTGCAAGGATTTTTTCTGTACCTTTTCAGAACTGCACCTGAATACATATAAGGGATGGTACAAGTTTACTTCAAAACCTATAAACCATAGTTGTGGTAAAAAACACCTTAAAATAACTTTCAATTCTAGTTATATAGTGAATAAATTAATAATTAATGAAAATTGCTAGTTATTACTTCAATATTAGCAAATGAACAAGGAAAAATATAGATCAAGTCTCAAACAAAATTAAGTGAAGGGAGGAAAGAGAAAGGACACAAAGAAAGAAGGGAGCACTCTAGCCAGGCAATTCACTGTATGATTTTGAGGTAAGGTTACAAACACAGCCTACCCACACATTCCACCCCTGAGAAACACAACCCAAACTGTGTTGTCCATATTCACATAGATACATACCCTCATAGACAACCATTCATATACAGTCTTTTTGCTTTACAAATGAGAAACACAGGCATGAGAGTAAGGGAAGAATAACTTTCTTGGGGTCACAAGGACAAATGTATCCCAGTGAGAACAGAACCTAGATTCTCTATGTCCACAAGTTAATACATTTCTACACAACTGCCCTCTGGACATGGAATCCGAGGCACACTGTCCTTCCTCCTCTGCCACCAAAGAACAGGATTCTGACTTTTCACCAATTAAGCACAGACAGAAGCCAATGAGATGCCCAATATTTGCTCTCCTTTAAAGGCAAAATGCTTTGAAATATGGTTTGTTTCACTCCCTCTTGTGTTTGGTTTTTGTTTTGGCTTTTTACTCCAGTCATCTTTGAATTAATGTTCTATGTCCTTCCTCATCAGTACAAAGAACAGAACTTAACAGATCTTCCTCCTTAAGGAATATAGTTATTCCGGAAGAAAACATCGGCGGAACGGGGAAAGCTTGCCCAAAGTCAAAGCATGCCACTCAGTGTTTATCCGACCTGTTTTTCAGTAAAGTGAGGCCTACTGATGATATATGCTTATCCATACATTTATATTTAGAATGGATTTGATACTCATATTGCATGGCAAAATCTACACATGTAATAACAGCTTTTCTGTAACATCTTACATGAAACAACCTTTCAATCATACTATCTTACTTTGAAAGTTTATAAACAAGAAATACCTAGAAACCCTAAAAAATAACTACAAGCTATAAGACTTATAAAAAATAAGAGTGCTTTATTTCCTTCACAAACGGAAGGCAATGTCACACATTACCTCTGCTGGCCAAGTTTTATTGCAGAGCTGAGACTAATCCATCTGAATCAGATGGAAATGGAGGGGGGAAATAACTTTAAGTGTTTTCCTCCTATATTGGAGTATTCCATCAAAATGCTTCCTATGAAATTTTACGACACTTCTGGAGTATTTTATTTACATCAGTTAACATAGATAGCTATAGATACCCATGTCTGCAACTTCTAATAAGGCAGCTACAGAAGTTACTAAAATTTCTTTTTAAACAGATGTCATCATGCCAAGTTCACATTGCATTTTTAAACAACAGACAAAGCATATGGAGAAAGGAATACTTCTAATACCTCTAGCATTGTAACAGAGATCATATAAGCCATCTCAAATTCTGACTCATATCAAATTTCACCACCAGGTTTGCTTTTCTCTTTGCAAGTCTCTATTTTTCTTTGATACTCAGCTTTACAAAGTAGCCCCTGCATTTTTCAGGGAAACAAATTCCTGCCCCAATAAGAGAAATATTTTTGTTATATTTCATCTTATTAAAATTGTCAAGTGAATTACAAAAGTATAGCACTTCTATTCCTTAGTTTTGCTCTCTTTGGTATTATGCCTATATGTTTAACAAGAAAAATGTTCAGCTGCTACAGCATAATTAAATGTACATCTCCTCAAGACATAGCCAGGTTTTTTCCAGGAATCCCCCACTGCTCTGAGATTTGGCTGTTTATGGAACAACTCTTAATCAGAAGTCTCATTTATATAAGAACAATTCCTTGTATTTCTAATTTCTTAACACTAACTTGTCTTGAAAAAAAATATTATTTTTTTTTAAATGCTGAAGGAAAATGACCTCAAGTCACTACAGTAAATCCATCCAACATGATCACAGATCATACCCAGTGTGTATACATATATATATATATAGTCATTTTGCTTTACTGGGGATGATTGTAAGCTGCAGCATTCCACTGTGAACATCACACAGGTCAAATAATCTGAATTGAGACCACTGTGTATTTTGATACCCTATGCATGCCCATTTAACAATTTTGCTGTTGAATATATTCTGGACAGACTCTACAGTACTTTCAAGCTATCAGAAGACCTTGCCTACAAAAGAAATCTACAGAAAACTTCTTTCTGTTTTCAGCACACCCATGCTGACTGCTTATTCTCCAACATAAACTCTTACCTTACTAAGGGATCCAGGCACACTGACTCTTCACATGAGTTTTTGATTCTAGGTCGGTTTTGGCAGGCTTTGCTGCTGATGCTGCCAAACAATAACTCACAATTTGTATAGTGGCAGTGTCATGGTATGGCTCAATATGGCACTGTTGAGACAGACTCATCACACCCTCACACTGCTTCTGCAAAGACTCAAATACTGCTGTGGCTGCAAGCCCTTTTATAATCATTCTAATAAGAAGTGCCCACACCTGATTGGCCTAATCAAAGACCATCTGTCCACAATTGGGTGCTTCTTTCTTTCTGTTGTAACATTGATAAGCTTTCCCTGTTTGTGAACTGGTGGTTGTTTTCTCAGGACTTTCTGGCCTCCTCAAGGGTACACAGATGTTCACTCAAGGTTATTTATCTGACTCACATTCTAAAGCCTGGGACAAGCCGAGGCCTCCCACAACATGGCAGTAGACTGGGAATAAAGCAGTAACATGGATTTTACAAAAGCAACTAATCAGTTCTCTTGCTGTAACAAAGGAGTATCTGACTCCAACCCACTTTTTCTGGTGTGGATTTTACATTTCTGCAGATTGATTTACACCACCAGTCACAGACGGGTCAAACACCTCACAGAAGATATCTACAAAACCTGTAATAGTAAGGACATGCATGCTGGCATTTTCAGAAGCACTGGTAGCATCAGTTACCTGAGGGTCTTGGTGGGTGCGGAGCCAAAATGGTATTCTTTGCTGATAATTACAGGCCTAAGTGATAAAATTAGATGCTGCTTAAAAGACTGACACCTCTCTGCACTCCTTTTAAAAACTGTACTTATACATACTACTTGAGCATAAAGTTGTTAAAAGAAATGCCTGGTTCTGTTAAAAAAAAAAAGAAAAGTATTCAGATTTGTCTATTTTCAGCCCCTGCATTAAGGCAGTCGACTACTTGTCCTGACTAGGCACTTAGTACAGGTTAACACTCCATTAAAGCTACTAGTGTGAATTTGCGCTTAATAAGTTTTAGTTTCCTTTGGTCTTGTTGTTTTTTTTTAAAATTAATTCTAGAGGAATTAAATTACAATTTACAGTGGAAAATAAGGGATCTTAGTAAAGTTAAGGAAAATCTCATCAGAAGATTACTAGTTTGAGTAATGACAGAATGGTTTTATTAATTTACACATATTTTATCTACATGTTTTCCTACCTTTAAAACAATTATTTTTGTTGGGACTTTCCATATATCCTATGTCAATGATTTGTTATATAGCACAAAGCTTCATTTAATTTTAAAAGCTTAGGCAAACTTTGAGGAATTCTTTATGAATACAGAAAGAATAGTGTATAATAGTGTTACAGAATAAAAAGCATAGTATTAGCACTGCTTGGAAGGCATAGTTTGATGACTTTCCAAGCAACTTTAACACTACTTAATTCAAAATGAGGAAAGGACAGTATCTCAGAACAGGCATTCAAAGCTCATTCTCACCAATGATCAAAAGTTTATGTTAGGTTGTTAGCTGGTGGTATAAGTTAAAAAAAAATAAAATCTATGACAGTTTGGTAAACATAACCATCCACATTTAACCTAAGACATAGGGAGTCTCTTTTCCACTTTTATTATAGATTGCACAACACATTTTTTTTACTATTGTCTATGGTGCTGTGAAATTTCATGTTGCATCTTCATTTTTTTCTAAATAAATACAAAGAACTGTGTATTAACCCTAACCATAAGGCTAACCGTAATGTGGTACTGAGGTTGAGGTCCTAGCAGTGTGGGCAGGCCAGACAGCAAAGGTTGGGAGGAAGCAATGTTGATCAACCTCAAAGTCCTATTAGGGTTAGGGTTAGATTTCAGAAAGCTGCAAAGCCTCCAGCTCCAGGGATACTGGAGCTGCAGCAGGGGAGCAGGGCACTGCACCAACATTGATCCCCCCGCACCTTTCTTATCTGGCCTATCTGTGTACTCCATGTACAATGGGGAAGTAATATTAAGCCAATTATTTAGGCTAGTACAAAGGCTGTAGGAACGCATTGTCCCTTATTCACGTTTATTTCATATCAAGCAGAAAAAAACCCAGACAAAAATAACAAAGGAAAACAACACCTGCTCTTAAAACCTGCAGTAAAAATATCACTAGTGGAAGCCTGTGCATGAATATGCATGTGGACAGACAGACAGAACGCTGGATTTCTTTAAAACTCTCACCTGAAGTATGTAAAAAGTGTATTGGGGAGAATAAAGAAAAGCCAAGAGCATTCATCAAATACATATTTGATGAATATGTATTAATCATTGACCTCACTACTAAGAAAATATCAAAACCAAATATTTAATTTCCAACATTTTGTACCTGAGAATAAAAGCATCAATAAGTAATTCCTGTGTACTACTGCAAGAGGCATTGGTTTCTCAAGCTTAATGCATAGCCACAGATTTCCAAACTCTGGTCAACTTTTCTGAATCAAAGATCAAAAATTCTGTTTAAATTATAAACTGTGATCAGAAAAAAAATTTGATGAGAGAGAAAATATTCTGGAAAGTTTTATTACACATTTACCTTTGCGTGTCAATTTTGCCATCTTTGATCTTCACTATCAATTGCCACTCTCTTTGTACATTTTATGTAAAACGTATTAGAATAGAGAAAGAGAGAAGTGAAACATCATCCTTGTGATCCCTTCTTTCAAAATACATTTATTAATTTCAGATTTTCTTTATGAACTTGCTAGTTTGCTAATCCCTAGACAGTTTCTGACAAAACTTTCTTCTTAGGTGCAACAAGGTATGTCAGTTTTTTCTTGTTAATATTTTCTGTGCTAAGCTCTCAGGTTAATTTGCACATCTTTTTCAAAAATGGCAACAGGATCATATTGGCATTGGGAGAGGTATAGTAGAGTTTCCCGTAACAATAACAGAGCTATTTGTGCCTACTAGATTCAACAGCATTTAGCATCACATACATTCAGACTAGTGACACTACCCTGGTTACAGTGTGGTGCCATGGGGTGTTCCTGCAACTATCCTTGAATTTAGCATTACAGTTGGTAAATCTAACTACATTTCACAATTAGCTTTTACATGAAAAGAATCCCAACAGGGTGGATCTGTTGTAATTGTTTCCAAAATAAAAATATTCAGCGTTTCTAGATTCCTACACATACTAGTAGTATGTCCTCTGATAATAGACTTAAAGGGATTGAAGTTGTCTGTCTAGGCATACTGATAGACAGCTATCAAGCTCATTTTTTGCATATCAGATTCCTAAAACGACAGATTTGTACTTGTAATCAAGTTAAGCTTCTATAAAACAAAACAGAAATTCAGCTGATAGGTATTTTGTGGTATCATATTGACTACCTTCAAAAAGGCCTGACACTAAACCAGCTAAATGAAAGACAACTGTTACATAAAACTGAAGTAACAGAAGTCTGTAGCTTGCTAATCTACAGTATGAGTCATCCTCAATTTTCCATGACAAAAAGAATTTGATAAAAGTTAAATTAACAATATATCAATATTTTTTTTCTGTCCCTTTATACCCTTGAGGTATCTGGGTGGCATTCCCAACTTCCCCAGGAAGTGATGTTGATTTGCATGAACCCCAAGAGCTAGAAGGAGTGTGGTGCCTGCCATCCCCCTCCCCATGGTGCAGTCAGCAGGAGCACTTCACTAAAGAAAAGACCTTTTTTTTTTTTTTTAAAGAAAATCCCACCTTTGCAGAATTTATCTGTTTTGTTAAAGCATATCTGCAAGGATCCAAAGGAGGGGCACAGAGACGTTGGGAGCAATCAACACTTCTCCCTTCCTGACAGGTCTTTCCAGACCTTATCGCCACGCAAGGTTTGAGGCACACAATATCCAGGCTCTTAGAACAGTACTTTCAGCAGGTTTGTTCATTAAAGTATTTACTTCCATCACAGCAGACTGAGGCTACTGCTCTCTCTTCTACATATTTATTTCCTGAGCATTTATCTTTGTGCAGTACTTATCTTTTGGGTGACAGACTGTCACATCTAAGAGCTGGTTTCAGAAGTGACCTTCCCGTGGCGCTGGATAATTTTTTTAAGTGCTCAATTCAAGTAGTGCCCCTGCTTGCTGGAGGTCAGGTCACTTCATACACGTGCTCCATTCTAGCTCAAAGAATGTGCCACACAAACTCAAACCAAGTGATCAAATGGATAGTTCATCCTATTTTGCCAGAAATAAACTGCTGTGCATTTTCACTCCGACAGAGTTACAGTAACGAATAGCTGGGGTTACAGCTTTGTAAGTGGTACCTCTGACTGCTCTGAGGGTTTGCAGAGTGAATTCCAACAGCATCTGCTTAGGTTTTTTTAAATGTAAACAAGTGAGGAAGTTCAAATCAGCAACTGTCCCACTTGCTAATACTTACTAAACAAATAATAAAGCACTGCTTCCAAGGCAGGCATATTCAAATTAATTTTCTGAAAAAAAATTGCCCTTTGCTGATCTTCACTACATCTTGGCTGTGAAAGAATGAACACCAGTGAACATTAAGTTCTCTGAGAAATGTGAATCTGGGTGTCCCAAGGATATATAGATTAGGTTTGAATTTTCTGAAGAAACTGCAATCAGTGAGACAAAATCATGGCAGATGGATTCACACACAAAAAAAAAATTCGACAATTTTTTTTAAAAATCCAAAACATATAGCACAAACTCAAGCTAGCATACTTGGCTTTAATTCTATTCTGTGCCCAAAGCAATTTGAACTTAAACCTCTGAGAAAAATTCCCTAATTCTAGTACAGTTGAAGCTGAACATTTCCAGTCTCCCTGTTGATAAGCTCCGGAGTTCATAAAATACATTCACACACACTTTTTTTTTTTTTTTTTATTGCAGATATGAAATTCCTATCAATTAAAAACTTTATCTTTCCTAGTTCTCTCAGAAAGCTATTTCCTAACTAATGTGGCTGATAAATCTGTGGCATTTCTGGAAAAGCAAGCAGAATATTAAGTGGGATACTGCAACAGCAGCTATCACTACAAAATACCTGGCAAATACTTGAAGTTGCTTTGAACCGTAATAACTTTTCTTTGTCTTTTTCACAGCAGAACACAATAAATTTGGCTTCTATTGTATCATTGCTTCAGTGGAATCTCAGAAAAAAACTCACAAAATCTAGAAGACTGGAATGTGAATCATAGAATCATAGAATTGTCAGGGTTGGAAGGGACCTTAAAGATCATCCAGTTCCAACCCCCCTGCCATGGGC
>WTSP01007515.1:11977-33901 GCA_025331215.1 Actenoides lindsayi | reverse complement strand
GTGTTTTGTTTGTTTTTTTTTGTTTTTTTTTGTTTTTTTTTGTTTGTTGGTTTGTTGGGTTGGTGTGGGGGGGGGGTGGGTGGTGGTGGTGTTTTTTGGGTCTTTTTTAATGTGCCTAAAACTGAACCAGATGGGCCATTTCTAATGTTGAAAGAGGAGTTTTCGTAGCTTTCAGTTGTTAACAAGAGTGGCAGCTGATGATCTAACCAGTGGGGCTTTTCTGCACTTCATGCACTTTTCCCTGGGAGTCTGAAGGGGAACAGCAATTGATTTTGCAAACAGTTAGGTAACTGCTGTTACCTAGGTTAAAGGGATTTAATCAGTATACACAAAAGGATAAACTATTTCTCTTAGCAGTCAGCAGTATTTTTAATAGTTCAGGGACAAAACACGTAAGTAACACTTCCTGGTTAATTCTCATTTGAGGAGTATGTTTTCGTCACCCCATAAATATATTGCTTGCTACTAAAACTTTCACTTCACATTTTACTTCTAATCTTTAGATCTTTCATGAACTTAGTACTGCTGAGCTAAACTTTCATTTTCTCCCCACATGTCATCCTGTGCCATGTATTTAATAGATTGCGATTTATTAATCATCTCCAAATGCAAATTAAAGATGTCAGGTGCTGGAGCCCTTGTCATCTATTCTCTAGGGCTTGAGATTCTTTGCCTAGGGTATTGGATCAGCAGTTCCGTGGCTGTGTTGGAAAATCAAATGAGTACACAACTAAGTATCTCAGGTGTTTCAGGCAACTTGGCAGAATTGTGAAATCTCTTCTTCTGTTCCTGGCTTAATTTTTTTTTTCCCCGCCTCTTGGTACAATGCCTCGTGATTCTCATCATGGAAGGTGCTTCATAAATGTATGTTGAATAGTTAAATATTGAGCCAATTTGTAAAACATCTTTGATAGTATTTTAAACCTGAATTAGGTTATTACCTTGATTGCTTTTGACTAATGTGTCAGCTCATTAGGAAGCTGGCATACATAAAGCCAGCATATTATGGTAAAGAATGAACGAAATTTTACTCTGTTCTTTTACAAAGACAATATGTGCAGGAAGAAGAATAATACAGTCAGAATCAAAGCATGTAGTTGCTGTAAATTTTTTCTCTTCTGTAGTTCAACTTCTGAAGTAAAGACTTTATAGATTAAAAGAAAATATAAAATTATTCTTATTCAATAAAATATCTCCAAAACCTTTCTTCCCTCTTCTTCACTTCTAACACACCTCTTAAAAAACCCCAACCAACAGAACTTATTTTTTATTGCTGTTACCAAGGTGTGTAGTAGCATGACTTTATTGATCTCAAATGTTAACCTTAACTTTGAGTTTGGAGATGTAATGTGTGACAAGGATGATTTTGGTTTTCAAAAGAATAAAGGAGATGTGTCATCTCCCTGGAGGAACCATCAGAGGGATGCTTTAGAAATAGCAAAATAAAGAAAATCTGGAAATTTATTTTCACAGTTTTTTAAAGATAGTTCTTTTGTGGACAGTATTCACATGAGGGTCAGTAGAAGCATAGTAGGAATAACAGTAAAATGAAGAAGAGTGGCTGACTTACAAAGAGACAATAGATATTCCTGAATGTGTCTTAAGTCATTGTGTAGTCTTCTGTCCTCCACCTTTCTTTGAGGGGCTGTAAAAGACATTTTTGCTGCTACTATGCTGTTCTACTGTAGCTGTGTTTGACTTAAAGGAAAGCAATGTAATTCTTCAAATAACTTCATTAAGAATCTGTTGATGGTACTTAAACGGATGCTGCACATGGAAGTAGGATTGTATCAGAGTCAAACAAGTGAATGGAGAAGAGCTGCTGCTCTATCTACTTTCTTTTCCTTCTGGTTGTGGCTAAGAGAGGGAAGGGACTGAGGTGTATTATACCTGATTTGATGCTATAGCTGACAACGCCATGTTTCACCTTTTTGTGGCTTTCAGAATTTAGTATCTCCTAGTACAACAGAAATCAATGGAAGAATTCATGGTTTGAACATGCTAGGAGCATAGCATGTGATGGTGTTCCCTTGTAGTAATGCCCATCTGCCAAGTTTTTCCTTAATCCATTAGTATTCCTGTTCTGCCTTCAATATGGCAAGGTCTCGTCTTGGTACTAGAGAATTCAGATTAATATTTGCATATAGCTGTTTTGATTAATGTATCTTGATTTTTACAATGCAGAGCTACACTTCCTTACACTGACACCCTTAACTAATGTTAAGTGATGTTGCTCTGTTGATATTGAAGATGTGGGTTAAGGCTCAGGTCTGATGAATTCAGAAGTGTGTAAAAATACGTAAATTCCAGTCAAGTTTGTTCTTGCAGAGGGTGGTATTAGCAGTATAACATAATGAGTTTAATCCTGCTAGCATTTAATCATGTCATGTTCTCCTGTTCATCGCTAGTTAATATGTGTCACAGACTAATGACTGTGTCAAGGTTAAAAATATATCGGTAGTACATTGTGTGGAATGTTTTTTGGTCCGGGAAATAAGTTCATTTTCCTTTCTGTAATTCTTACTCCCTGCCCTGTCTCCCCCTATTCCCCCCTCCTCCCTTGCCCTGTTTTTTGTTTTGTTTTGTTTTGTTGGTTTTTTTTTCATTTTGGGCAAAGTATTACTCTAGCCTTTTTTCTTATATAATGTTTTGTGCTTCTATTCTTTGCATAACTTCATTAAGAATCCCTTGATGCTTGTAGGCATACTTGTAGAAATACTACTAGAAATACTTGTAGACACTGCATAGGGAGGAGGGGTTGTTTCAGAGTTCAGCAAGTAAATGAGAAAGAGCTGCTGCTGCCTCTACCTCATCTTCCCTGGTGTGTGAGAGCAGGAAAGGAAGGAGACACAAGAGAAAGGGATAGCTTCGTGCAGTGTAACTTTTAAGGCATTACTTGGTAGTGATCTATACAAAATATGTAAGCTCTTCAGGTTAGTAGGTGGGTCCCAAACCTTTCGTTTTGTCCAGTTAAATGTGTGTGTCTGTATATGTGTTTATAGTTAATGGTCACTGATATTCATTATTTCATAGAATTATTCAACAATTGGCTTGTTAGCTGATGTAACATTTCTTGTCACCAGTTAATTTTGGGAAGTGACGTTTTGGCTTCTCTGAAGTCACCTGGATGGCTTTACCCATGTGATAGCCTCAAACCTTAAAGAACTCGTAAATTCTGCTGTTCTTTAAATGTAGCTCTTGGAGTGAGGTAGCAGCTGTAAAGGACTGCAGTACAGAGTGCGTAACTTGTATTTTTTAAGTAAAACTGAAGCCTCAACTACTGTTCCTGTTTACAGATGTTTTAACAGTTATGCAACTAAGTAAACTAACTGCTGTTTGCAAAACATCACTAGGGATGGGAAGAGGTCATTGAGCTCCTGGACAAAAGCAAATATCAATCATGTGTAAGAAAAATAAGGATCTGATTGAAGACAGAGAAATATTTGACTCATCAAATTAAAATAATGTTGACTCTGTTCAGTACCCTCGGTAGACTGGATGGGACCTGAGTAGCCCATGATTACTATGAGAAAAGTAGGTTGAAAAGGGGTTAAAAGTATGTTAATTCTACTTAAATTTGATTCTGAAAAAAATAATGAAAGGTTATTTCTTTTCTCTTGGTTCTGAGCTGCCAGTCTGGAATTGTCATTATTACAATAATTCATTCTTTTTGCAGGCTTAGTCTTAAGTATTCCTGGTGTGCTTGAGAAAATAGTTATTTAAGATTATCTTTGCTTCTATTCTCCTGTGTTTGTATTGTTTTGTGTATTCTGTATTTTGAGCTTTTTAACATCCAGTTAATGCCAGTGTAGCACTAAGAACATTATGAAATATGAAAGTCCTGGATGTTGTCAATAACCTTATCAAGTCTGTAAATTATCTAGTGTTGGATCCTCCATGACTTCATTTTTTTATCCTCACATTAAATGAAGGAAAAACAATGACTGTCAGTGTACAAGTGCTCCCTATCCTGTGTCACATCAAAGAGCTCTCCTGATAAAACAGAATTACCACCTCCTTACAGTTCTCTAGTTCCAATGCCACTATTTCCACCTTAGAGCACTACCTGTTCATTAATAATTTTTTTCTTGTTTTCCTCCTATTATTTTTCATAGAATCTTAGAATACTTTGGGTTGGAAGGGGCCTTTAAAGATCATCTAATCCAGCTCCCTGTGGTAAGCAGTGACATCCAACCTGACCTTGAAGGTTTCCAGGAATGGGGCTTCTTACTACTTCTCTGGGTGACCTGTTCCAGTGTTTCACCACTCTCATTGTGCTACACCTCAATCCAGGTGCAGGACCTTGCACTTGGCCTTGTTGAACCTCATGAGGTTCACATGGGCCCACTCCTCAAACTTGTCCAGGTCCCTCTGGATGGCATCCCATTCCTCAGGCATGTCAACTGCATCACTCAGCGTAGTGTTGTCTGCAGACTTGCTGAATGTACACTTGATCTCACTGTCCAGGTCACTGATGAAGATATTGAACAGCACTGGTCCCAGTGTGGACCACTGAGGGACACTACTTGTCACTGATGACATCTAGTCATTGACCACTACCTTCTGGATGCAACCATCCAACCAATTGCTTATCCACCCAACAATCCACTCATCAAATCCATCTTGCTAGCTTGGAGAGAAGGATGTTGTGGGGGACTGTGTGAAAGGCCTCACAGAAGTCCAGGTAGGTGATACCCATAGCTCTTCCCTTGTCCGCCAATGTAGTTACTCCACCATTGAAGGCCGCTAGGTTGGTCAGGCAGGTATTGCCTTTGGTGAAGCCATGCTGGCTGTCTCAAATCATCTCCCTATCCTTCATGTGCTTTAGCATAGCTTTCTAGGAGGATCTGTTCCATGATCTTCCTAGGCACAGAGGCAAGGCTGACAGGCTGGTGGTTCCCAGGGTCCTCCTTTCTACACTTTTTAAAAATGAGTGCAATGTTTCCATTTTTGCAGTCATCAGGGACTTCACATGACTGACAGGACTTTTCAAATATCATTGAGAGTGACTTGGCAACTGCATCAGAGAGTTCCCTCAGGACTCTGGGATGCATCTTGCCAGGTAGTGTAAACTTAGGTATTTTCAGGTTCCTTAGGTGGTCACGAACACGATCTTGTCTGATGGTGGGGAGAGACTTTGCTTCCCTGGTCCCCATCTTGTGATCCATCAACTCAGGAGGTGTGGAAGAGAGGTTTCCAGTGACAACTGAGGCAAAAAAGTTGAGTACCTCAGCCTTCTCCTTGTCTGTTACCAGCTTGCTAGTCTTGCTCATGAGGGGGGGTATGCCTTCTTTGATCTTCCTTCTCTGGCTGAAGTCCTTCTTGTTGCTCTTTGCATCCATTACAAAATTCAGCTCCAGTCACATCTTGGCCTTCCTGACCCTATCCCTATGCAACCGGGCAGCATCTCTATACTCTTCCCAGAGTACCTGTCCCTGCTTCCACTGCCTGTGTAGTTCCTTCTTGCCCTTCATTTTGACCAGCGGTCTTGACTCACCCATGCTGGTGAGTTGCCTTCCTTGCCTGATTTCTTAGATGTGGGCACTGAGAGCTCCGGTGCTCTATGGAAAGTGTCCTTGAAGATCTGCCAGCTCTGTTCAGCTCCCTTGTCCCTGAGGGCATTTTCCCAGGAGGTCCTATTAACTAACTCCTTGAAGAGATGGCCATTTGCTTTTTCTAAAATTCAGGGTCCTGATTTTATTCTTTGCCTGACCCATATCCTTCAGGACTGTGAACTCCACCACTGCATGATCAAGTGCAGCCCAGGCTGCCTCCAGTCTTTATTACAGATTACTTTAATTCACATCTTGCAAATATTTCATTGCTAAGCCAGGGAATTCAGTACTTGGATTCTGGTATGCAGTGTTGAAATCCTGTAATTTTCCTAATATGAAGCTTGAGCTCTATAAGGGTCTTTATACATTCTTAGGCTGACTAAAGTCAGGTCTTCACTGTAGCAACAAGTATAGTGAAGTCCTAGGTGGCTTTCTCACAGCAGAATATATAGACACAGCTGAAGAGCTGTTGCATGAAGTATCTACTCTGTTGCTGAAGTCTCATATGATTCTTCTAGCTTTAGGAGGTGCTAGATTACAGGCCATGTTTCAATTTGTAAATGTGAGATCTGGTTTGGGATTATCATAATCATTCTAATGATTGCCCTGTTGAGAGGACTCTTGTGTCAGATGATCAGGTCATATGTTTTAGTGATTGGGAACTGCAGGACTCTTCTCACAGTTCTGATAGCCTTTGGGAAAGGCTGAAGACTTCAGTTTTGTGCTTATTGCTTTATATTTACTGTTATTAAAATAATCCTCCATATTTTTGGAAGGTCTGTTAAAACTATTTTCAAGTTGGCTAGATACATGGCTGCTTATGAGCTGTATCAGTATAATCATGAAACTCAGGCAACACAAGAATATAATATATGTAATACACGGTTTCACTTCCTAATGGACAGAAGCATCTTCAGCGCATTTTACATTTGTGTAGTTTGCTGTGTTGTTGGTTTGTTGGGTTTTTTTTTTTTCTGTACCTGAGATAAAACAGGATGCAGGAAGACAAAGATTTGATCTTGTACTTTTGTTCTCATGCTCTTTCAATCTGACAGGCCACTTTTCACTATGGTCTTTTCTCATTTCTGTCATCTGAACTCAGGAGAGTTTCTTACTGAAGACAAATCAATATAAAATAGCTGGCTGGACAGCTACCCATTTAACTACCCTGACTGATAGAGTCTCTAGCCCAGAGTATCACGATGCCTCACTTTCTAGTTTTGGGATGTTGCTTTTTATATATATATATATCTCTATCTATATTCTTGATACTGCTATTGGATTTTTTTCTGGAAAAGTGGCTGTGAGCAGTTGCCAGCATGTGGTAGACTGCTCAGTATATAAAGACTTCCTGCTTTGCATTGCAAAAGACAGACAGAATCCAGTTGATTCTGTTCTTAGGATACAGCAAGAAGAGTATGATAGAGGTGTCTCTTATTGGACCAAATAATATAAATGAATAAAATATTACCAGAAACTTCACTGATGAAATAAAAGATCCAACATTCAGTAGGACAGTGTCATGTGTAAAATGATGGCACCAGTCCTACCAGCATGTTCAAACCAGATTCTGAGATGTGCTTCATTCAGAGTGTGATTACTCTTGCTCCCTATTGATAACGTGGAGTGGATATGCCTGCAGTTGTTTGCACTCCCTGAGGTCTGATAGTAGTCATTGGTAAGGAACTTTGTGGGGTTTTTTCCTCCCACTGATGACCCAGTCTTTTGAATTCCTGAACATCACTTAAGACTTCGATGTTTTATTACACTTTTGCATAAGTAATTGCTGACAGTGGTGCAGTAAGGTCATCTTATAGAGGACTGCTCAAAGTAGTGAAAATCACAAGGTGTGTTTTCACTTGCTGTGACATACATGTGGCCAGAACTTAAGCTGTTATTAAGTAATAATAGGAGCTATATTGGAAAATCGGGAGGAGGGGGGGGAACAAAAATCAACGTTGTGGTCAGAAGATTTTTCTTATGGTTTGAAGTCTGAAGGTACATGACATATATATGTATTTTTAGTATTGAAACTGAAAAATTCCAGTGGTGATTTTTACTACTTGTGTCTTTGAAATTATGGAGTTTTTCTGCATATTCCTTTTCATCAGGTGAAAATGGGCTATGTACAGAAGTAGACGTAAGACCATTAGTGGAGTTTTGAATAAATGGACCTTTTAGAAATCTAAAAATAAAAAAAAAATGGTATGATGGTGCTGTTGAGTAGTTAAAATAATATGAAATGGATAAAACTCAAAGTAGATGAAGGACAATTTCTGGAATTTCTCAAATACAGATTGTTTTCCTTACTATCTACCTGATGCATCCACGATTTAGTTCATGCAAATGCAAAACAGTGCTGTTATACTTCTGTATCTTTAAATCATAGAGCTACATTTGTAGGAAAAATAGCTTTTTACATTTTCATGTTTTTAACTATTAATACATACAAAGTATATACCTATTGCATAAAGACTATTTATATTCTCATTTTTCTGACTGAGAGGCATTACTTTAGTCAATGGAAAACTGAAAAACTTTAGGAAGATGAGAAGTTTTTGTATGTTCCTGTTGGTCTGTTGTACTGTGCACTGGTAAGTTTCTTTTTCCTGCCAGTATTGTCGTATTTTATCTGTCTTCAAATTTTGCTGTGTTCCAATTTCTGTTCTGGAGTACAGATTGTAAAATGAATGTTTATTTTCCTTAGGGATAACTGGTTGGAGGGGGGTGGGGTGGGATAAGTGATTTCTGGGTTGTGGTTACACGTTCATTGCAATGTGTGCATCACCCTACTACATGTTGGTCGGCTTTGATCCCTGTTAGACCTACGTGTATCATCACCTTTCTGTTAAATAATAGGGAAACTTCCCTTGGGGTTTTTGCTCTTTGTTCTCTTTGCCCAATTTTAGCTGACTGTGGGGAAGAGCAGACAATAGTGAAGACTGCTAGTACCCACCCAAATGGTATTTTTAGCAAGTAAGAAACAATTTGGTATTTGAATGAGTGTGAAACAACAGCTGAGCTTATAGCAGATGTGTGGTTTGTGCTGTATAACCAGAGTTTTTTTCTTTCAGTACTTGAACTCCAAAGCTGGATGTAATTTGTTGTCAAACAACAGTTTGTGGCAGAGAAACATACTGCCGTACAAAAATTAATCATCTGTAAATGTTTCAAATACTGGGAAGGATAACTAGGTGCATATGTTTCTTATTTCAATCTGGAATGATTTCCCCCCTGTACAATTAGCTGAACCAAAAAAAGCGTAAGTTTATAATGGAAGTGCCAGTTCACTGTAATGTAAAGCTACAGTCACAGTCTCTATAAACAGCAAGTGAAGTGTGAAGGATTAGTTTGAACCCCAACAGACACTTACTATGAAGAGGTGATAGAAATGAAGCGTTGGGTGAAAAGCTTGAGAAAGATTTATCTAAAGCACTGCTGTTGCTCCACTATGGTTTTAGAACAACTTCGCAGATGTGCTTGTCATCTTCTAGATTTTTCTTCCCCATTTCTCAGAATGTGCTAGTTTCCAAGGTATTTTCCTTTCCCTTTCTTCGTCCTGCTCTGCCAGCAGAGTAGACTAGGTAAGAGGGCTGCCATGCAAGCGTTGTTATCCTTGAGGCATTCAGCACTGTGCTGAATGGAGGTATTCCCCTGGCAGAGTGAGACACGGCTCCAGGCTGCTTCTGTCTGGTTAGGAGATGGGAGGGATCTGTCCCAAACATGCACTGCTTGTTCTGCTTGATAGAAATATAGAATACGTCTTTAAAAATGAAGCTTGTTGGGTGTATATAACTTTGCAAAATAGAGTGTGCAGCAAGTTAACTTGAAAGAACCAATCAGGCTCTGGAAAAGTGGGGAAACTCGACCAAACTGCATAAGTACGTTGCAAAACCAAGTATAGTAATAATTTTTTGAACTTTGTATGCAGGTTTAATAGACTAAATAATATTAACTTCTCCTCCCAAAGGAGGCATAAAGTAGAGTTAACGAAACATACGATGCATGATGTGAGGGGGTGTACATGTTAAGGGGAATATGTAGTAGGGTTGGGAAGTCTGTACCTTCCTAGTACCTCAGCCAGTGGGGAAAGGTGGAGGGCCATATGCAGTGGGGATAGAGAATAAAAGAATCTGCCAGCAAATTTGAGAGACCCCACAGGGATATGCTCAGTGGACTCTCCCTTTTTTCAAATAAAGTTAAGTTTTGCAGGACTCCTCTGTCTCCTTTGTGAACACTGACCTCAGATGATGTGATTTTTTTTTTTTTTTAATAAATTGTATGTAAAAGTGGCATATATGTGGATGTGGGCATTCTGGTGGAACAGATGCACACAGAAAAGGGAAAGTTCTTTGAGACTGTGTGCTTTTATTTTAGCAGGATAAATATCACCTTTCATCTTGTTCTAGAATTTTCAGGGAAAAAAAGCTCTGTATAAACTATAGGTGTGATGTGAGAAAGTGCATGTATATTTGTAACATCAGCTCTGAATATGTAGTAGATTCAGTGAATACTGGTGAAAAAAAAAGCTATTGTAAATACTGAATTGTATAGAAAAGACAGTTGTGGAATTTTTTTTATAAAAAGGGTATTTATATTTGGTAGCTGTTCATGGAGATTTTTTTTCTACCTTAAGTGCTATAAATATGTGAATTTCGTGTATTCTGTAGTGCAAGAAAGACAGAAGTACTTGATATCTGCCTCTTCAAATTACCATACATGATACTTTGAATGGTAGAAGTGATAGACTGCTTATTTTTAGATTTTCTCTAAGTTTTGTTCTTTATGCTTTTATGTGACATCTCTAGTCTTATAGTGTCATCCGATAAACTGTTTTCTCCAACAGAGGGAAAGATACCCCATAACAGTGATGTTCTATAAAAATGTAAGGGTGTCTAATGGTTTCCAAATGAGTAGTAACTCATTTGGAACAAATTCAGAAAATTTAAGATACAGTTGCCTGTTTTGAAGGTTCCTAAAGATTCATTTGGCTTGAAATTACTCTTGTGTTTCACCATCTTTCTGCTTGGCCAGTCATTGTTTGTATCTGGAGAAGAGATTTAATTTTTTAAAAATTTTTCTCCTTTTTCGAAGGACTGGGGTAATACGCAAGTTGTTAGAAACTTGTCATTGCATGGTTTTGAGGTGTTGAGCTTGGAGGCCTAGGAGTTGTTCTCAACACAGAGGAATATCTACCTCTCTTGTGATGTCACAACAGCAAATTCTTAGCCTAGCTTTATTGCAGTTACAGTCAGATGTCTAACTAGCCATCACTTCAGTATGTGCTTGGTACATGAGATCAGACAAGCTAATGCTTCTTTCTGTATGCAAGCCAGTCTTAGTACTGCACACATATAGATGAGCTGGTTGTGTGAGGTGAACGCTGAGGCAGTTCTTCCCAATTCAGTGGCAGTCCTCTATGATGTAAATCTGGTGCTGCAGAGCCAGATGTCACTTTTGACAGTGACAGAGATGACATATATTTCTTGACAGTGACAATGAGGGGTTGAACAGGAGGAGTCAGCTGGATTTATGCAGCCTCACAATATATTCGTTGACATAAATGGCATCTGGAACTTAATGATCAGATGAACTTTGTGTGCTAGAGCCTCTGTGTTACTGTTCTGGCTTTGCTGGGATAGAATCATAGGCCAGACGTGGTCTACAGGCCGTTAGCAGTTTGGAGTCAGCCAGGAGCTTAAACTGGAAGGGTCAAAAGCCAGAGCAGCTAACCCGAGCTGGCTCTCAGGTGTTAGCTGAGGATGGAGGCTCCTCCTTATGCTGGGTTGCCATTTGTGGAGGGGCTTGCTCATCATTCTGCTCCCAAGGACTGCTTTCCTGTTTTTTATGACTGCTGTACATTCACTGTCCTGAGTATAACTTTGTATACGTTATACTGGCATTAATATTAGTTTTGCTGTTGCATTCAATCTGTTTTCATCTCAACCCACGAATCTCCTCTCCTTTTCCTGATCTCGCTTCCCAGCTGGGAAGGGAGGGATCATTGGTCTTAAGACAACTGCTATAGTTTAGCCACAGATGTGTCTCTTACTTCAGAAATATCAAATATACATTTTACAGTTTTGCTACTTTCATGTTTAGTAGGGTCACAGTTGTGTTCAGTTCTGGCAAAAAATTTGTGTTTTTGTAATTTGGAACTTACTGTCTGTGTAGGGGGGGGTCTTCAATTCCCAGATGACTGCAGTGTGGGAAGAGTGAAGAAAGGGAGCTAGATGCCAGATAACATCTGCCTCTGAGTAACAAGGTGGTTAGAAGTAGTTGTGGTTTTCCCTTGTGTGTCATTTGTTGTTGGTTTTGGGTTTTTTTGTGTTTGTGTATTTTTGTTGGGTTTTTTTGGTGTTGTTTTTTGTTTGTTTGTTTGGTGGTTTTGTGTGTTTGTTTTTGTTGTTTCTTCCTGTTCCCTTGCCTATCACTGCTGTATCTCCTGAATCTTCCCAGAAACCAGAAGAATGGGTAGGAAAGATGTTCAGAAGCAATGAGGAATGAGCATGGAGAATCTATAGGAGGTATGACATAAGTAAAGAGACTAAAGAAGAGGAAAATCGAGGAAAAGAAACAACAATCATACATAAATTTTAAGGGACGAGATGGAGCAGTCTTCTGCAACTGATAGTAGATGTTGGGTGGGATCTAACAGACTCTCTGTGCATGAACCTGCATTCCTCTTCGCTGATGGAGACTTAAGAGGTGGTCCTGAAACTTAAAAGGGAAGAATTTAAGTTTTCTGGCCTTAAGAACAGGGTCTATGCAGATTTTGTAGAGGAAGTAACAGTTTGTCAGCTTTAAATCTACAAAGACATCACCTCTGAGTTATATCTTCAGTGAGGAATATTCCTCAGACTCTGAGTGTAAGTTAGTTACTTTATTAGCTGCTTTTTCTCTGCTGAAAAAGACATGAAAAAGACAAAACATGAAGAAAATATGAGTACTTATGCTTGAATTAAAATGACACAATTTTTGAAGCTATTATTACAAGATGTACTTCTAGGTCTTGGTTAATCTAAGTCTGGAAAGGGCTTACTGGGACCAGGATCTAGGTGTGAAAGTGAGAAGCCAGAAGTGGTATTGTAAATCAGTGGAAAACTGTTTTGTTTAAGAGCGTGTATTTTGGAAGGTAATTTACTATAGCTATAAAATGAGTATTGCTGGAAATATTTGAAAAGATAAGAAAAATTATATCCATGATTAATTGCAAAATATGTGGCAGTTCTGTTGTGAATAGAAATAAATCTGCCAAGAATTAATTACACAGACCAGAGTCTGTGAGTTGGATGATAACCACAGTATACTAGTATCACAGAAACATAAAATCAGTGAGGTTGGAAGGGACCTATTGAGATAATCTATTCTTAGTCTCCTACTTGAGCAGGATCAGCTGGAGCAGGTTGCTCACCACCACGTATGTCTTCATGACTCTGCAATGTGTCTCAGCAACCTATTCCAGTATTTGGCTAACTTCACAGTGGAAAAAAGTGTTTTCTTGTGTTCATATCAAACCTCATGTGTTTGAATTTCTGCCCATTGCCTCCTTGCTGTTGGCACTAGTTTTGCCTTCCTCTTCATTCCCTCCCTTCTTGTTATGTTCATCATAAGCTTTCTCCTCTGCAGGCTGAGCAGTCTGAGGTCGCTCAGCCTTTCTTCATGTGATAGATGCTTCAGACCCATTATCTTTGCATTCGTGCACTAGACTGGCTCCAGTAAGTCCATATTTTTCTTGTATTGGGGACCTCAGAGCTGGAGTCAGTACTCCAGATGTGGCCTCACTACTGTGGAGCAGAAGGGAAGGACTGTCTTCCTTTACATGCTGGCAATGCTCTTCCTAACAAAGGCTCTGATGCTGTCGGCCTTTTTTGCTGTGAGTGTATTCTTTTTCAAGTCAACTGAAATTTCTTGTTTTAATTTTTGCTTTGTTTGCTACTTTGCTCAAATTTGGTTTTGCAGTAGCTGTGCAGAGGAACTCCAGAAGTTTTCCTTTAAATCAGAGCAGAGAGTTAAATAAAACCTGTGGTGGAGCGGGATGAGAGCTGTTCTATGTTCCAAAACCAATCTGGCTAGTAAGAAAAAGTAGGTGTTGGAAGGAATGACATGATGCCAAGCTCAGTTTCAGAAGCTTCGTCTGGAATCTTCTTTAAGACTCTGGAGCTTTACATTGCAGTCTTTATTTTTAGGTGAATACCTGCTTTCTCTGTATTTGTGTTAAAGGTATGAAAGGTATTTTCTGCTGCATCTATGCACACCTCAGCCGAGCATTTTGCATTGCAAATGACCTGCACTTCCTGGAGTAGGTATAAGCGTATGGCATACCTTAGGAGCTAGTTCAGGCAGTTTTAGGACTGCCTGCAAGCCACCGGGACTGCAGAAAGGTCCTAGGAAAGAAAACCTTCAAGGGAGTGTGGTTCTTAAACTTCTGAACAGTTTGGCTTTTGAGTTTTTCATGTGCTTTTGTAAACTGAAGTTCATGAACTGGGAAGTGTATTTTAGTCACATTTCTTCTTGCTTTGCTAAAACCCTCTGTTAAGTCTGTTTGCACTTCTAAGTAAGCCGTACAAAGAGTAGATGCTAATTTTTTACTGTGCCTTGCTCTGTATTGTGTGATAAATGATAGAAATTGAAAGTTCCTCTGAAAAGAAATTAGTATTTTTTAAAAGTCTTATTTTCTTTCTGCATGTTCAGGAGATCTCCAGTTCAAGCACGTGCTCTTATCAGAACTGTAGATTATATATACATACAACTGTATATGGCAACAGCCTGTGTCATCCTGTCATACAGTCACAACTGAGACACAAAGTAACCACCAAGGTTCTTGGTGTTTGACTGTGGCAATGTTTCTCGAGGAGAACGGCCATGTGGCCTATCCAAACTCATCTATGCCATAGCTTAAGACATCATCTTGACATAACATAGTGTTAGTAATGTTAGCTGTAGTACTTTGTTTATTGAGGATGGTGGGAAAGATGATTGAAAGAGCTATTCAAGGGGTCTGGCTTGCCCAAAAATAAAGACCATGTGGGAATAAATTGGGCTGCAGATGGTGTCCTTGAGATATGCTTGAGAACAGCACAAAGCAGTGAAGCAAGAAGATAAAGAAGAAGAACGTAGAAGATAACCAGGATGAGGGGTGGTGATGGAGGCGGTGTAGGATAGCCAATGATTTATTAGTTTAGGACCTGTGAACTGTGTGTGTTTAGAGTAGTTAACCAATAGCTGTTCATGGGAGTGTGTATACAGGAAGAGGAATTGTATATAACCCTGGCAAAAACGTGAATAAAGGCCCTCAACTTTGATCATATTGGTCCGTGTTGAGAATAATTCCCGCCCTCAACAGCTTTTAGATGTTTTGCATGTAAGACTGCCAACCTGGAACCCCAAGCCTTTTCAATTTCTTTCTTTGCTCTTCTCCCCAAATACATGTATTTGGTGGTGGGATAGCTAACTTACCTAGCTAACGCCATATCCTTAAGCTATACCTCTTGAGCATTGTCTGAATTTAACTAACTTGTCTTGAAAAAGACTTGTATTAGCCAATATAGCTTAGAAAAGGCTAATATTAATTAACCCTTGTGTATGTGTTAACCCAAGCAAGAAAAGGGATGCTGCAAGGGGGCAAGGAAACAATAGATAGGAAGGATAGGATGGCTTAATCAGTTGGATCAGTTGATCATCTGTGATGTTAAGACAAGTATATTGGTTGGTAAATCCATCTTGACACTTCCAAGAACAAGGACCTACAATTTGCATTCAAAATCTAAACAAAGCTCAACAATATATGTCTTCACATACTTTTATTTTTAATACATGCATCTTCTCCAAATATGTAATACACATCACTATAAACTTCAGTTTCCTTTTTCTTCTATTGAAATTATACTGCAATGCCCAGTAACACTGTTAGAGATGTTTAGTTTTAGTACTCTCAAGGCTAATTCATTATTCTGTTTAATAAACTGAGATCATATAACCACGAGGATATACTAAATAAATTAGCCACGGTAATAAAACCTGCTTCACCAACAAGATTTTTTTCTAACTGAATTTCTTCAATATGAAATAAAGTGAGGTACATCTTACAACTGTAACCTATGTAGTTTACTATTTAATCATAATATTCTATCTGCTTTTTAAACAGGATGCAATATTAGTGTGCCACATACTACTGAGAATTCACCTTTTTAACAGAACCTAGTAGATTTTGAGCAAAATCATCCATGGTTTTACACCTAAGGAATATAATCAAACTTGGAAAAGTAGAATTTTACAAAAATAAAACTGAAAGAAACAGACTACTACTAATTTATCTTGAAATAGAAGTTATTTAAGCATTCGTTATCACAATCAGTTAAGTCTTCAACCTAATCTCAGAATTTATTAATGGATCTTCTGTGCAGAATACTAGAAATTAGTAGAGGCAGAGATATTAGGTTTTGGCTGTATTTTCTTTCTCATTCGAAGGCCAGAACAGATAATACTAGGGTTTTTTTAAATTATAATAGAACACTCACTTGCTACACCCAGAGTTTGAATGGCATATTGTTATATTTAATTAGGTGGATGGTTTGTAAAAACACACATGTGCCAAAATTTTAAATTATTTATTCTTTTAACAGAAATGGTCCTTTTCAATTTTGAAAGCCTCAAACAGCTGGTAAGGACCCGGCATCAACCACTGCATTAACAAGGAACTCTTGAAACTGATCTCACTGTGAATTCAACATTTCTCTACACTGCTGCATGGGAGCAGGATGATATACACTAAACTTAAAAAAAAAAAAAAAAAAAAAAGCTTTATAATTACCCTGATTAAATGTGTCTATAATATCTTTTTTTCACATTTTCTTGTTCTATTTGATGCATACTAAAACCTAAATTCTCTGTCCTGGTTCCTTCCTCCCTGCCCAAACTCAGACCTGCAACATGAAATACTGCAACGCTGCTTCAGTGCTCAGAAAGCATCTTTTGAAGGTTTACTTTCCCCAATAAGATCCTTTTATTTTTATCATCCTAACACCTTGAACTCTTCACAGACCTGTAATGAGAAGCTTCGAAACTATTGCTTCACAATAGCTTTATTGTAAAAGCTGTATAGGGAAGTATTTGTCCTGTTCAGTCACTGTTCAAGCTGGCCTGGAAGTCCTCTCACGACCTACCTCAAATTTCAACTGACATATCACCTCACAGAGCACAATTGCTCTGGCACTGCATGCAAGATAAACAAATATTTTGAAGACACAGGAGTTTTAACACTTCCCTTTTAATGTCTTTTCAAAAGTTCTTGCTAATATCTCAGCTATAAGCTTCAGAACTGATGTGTCTTACTGTGCTCATTAGCACAATGTAACTGACTTTTTGGGGGCAACGAGCAGAAGGAGGATACATTTCATTCCTAGTCTGGTTTTTGTGAACCAGAAGCATAGGCGACTGCAATAGCGTTGAGGATGACTTGGTTTTGAACACCATAGACAAAACTCTAATTTGGGAAGCCTATTAGTAATAATGTAGTCCAATGTAGTTTGTGAAAGAGACATAGAAACGCTTTGAAAACAAATTTCATTGCTTCCTAAATAAATAGATCTCATTGTATTTGGGAGTGGACATCACATACAGAAAAGAGTCTGGTAGAGGAGCATGTTCCAACCTCACAAAAATGGTCAAGGCATTGCAATGTTTGTGAACTTTTCCACCTGTGAAAAATTCTTTTTTTCACCTGTGAAAAACTCTTAAACTCCTTCTGGAAAAATAAACAAACAAACAAATAAATAAACAAACAAACAAACCTAAAAGCCCCCAACCAAAGCAAAAATTAGAAAAAAAAAAAAAACAAACAACAAAACAAAACCAAAAAAACCACAAAAAACACAACAAAAAAACCCCAACAAAAATAAAACAATCTATGTCCTGTCTGCTTTCCTTCACATGCCACAGCTGATTAATAAAATGCCATGGGAGCCTGTCAGTGTTCTCCATGCAAATAGGCAATGCTACCAAAGTTCCTTCTTTAAACAAAAGCAGTTTTAACCTGCTGAGGGTTTTAAACACCACCTTCATCACTAGACTTGAACTGCATGGCTGCACTTGCATCTCCCTCCCCACCTTCTATTTCCTTACATTTCCATGGTCAAACATCACACCCGACAGAGCTCAGGCAACACGGCAGCTGATGTGAGGGCAGTGCCAGTCTTATAGAGCAGCTTATAGACCAAGTTGTCTCAGCACATTGACAATCAACAGGGATACTGATACTTCCCAGCACACTTGACCTGCTTGGTGGTGGAAAATAGGAGCAAAAGACTACACCTGTCTGCAAAGCGCCTCCTTAGAACACATATAGCTCAGTAGATAAGAGAAAATTATCAGCTGTTTGTTACTACATTCACAGCTGTTTGTTACCATTTAAGTTAAATAACAGAGAGGGCAGAAGAGAGTCAGTCCCAGATGGAGTCATGTAGGGAAAACCATACTGCTATATTAAGGATGTACTTTTAATTAATTTCTCTCTGAGTTATTATAATTAAATATTTTACCACAGGTGTTCTTACAATAATTACCTTGTGCAGTGCACTTTCCCAGGAAATGGGAATCAAGACTGTTTCTTAATTTAAATACTTTCTCAATTATTTTAAAATGTATTGCTTTTTAATTGTTTTATTATTTAAATTTCCTTTGTGCTTTTTTGGCCCTTTTCAGATTACGATAGGCTTTTCCAAGACATCAGAAACATCTTCCAGGTGGCCAGGTGCAATTCTGAGCAGTTAACAAAACATGGGTAGCATTTTATTATGTTTGGATCTGGGAAAACCAGTTCATACAGAGAATTATAAATTTACTTTGGAACTTAGGAATAAATGCCTTATTTTTGCCACTGGTGCTGCATGTATGGTACTAATTTCCTTCTGGGTTGTTCTGGAAATGTGTATCTACGTTACTGTTGCATATGTATTTAGGTCTTAGCAAACTACCTTGTGGCACATCAACTGTTGCAGTGTGTACTTGAATACAAAGTAACTATCCTGATTTATTTGAAGACTAATTGTTGAGGTCAATGCATTAAGTAGTGATTCCTCAGATTCCTCTATTAACATTTCTGCTGGTTATATAAAAACATATTGTGAGCTGGCAATCAGAAAATATAGGCCAAGAAAAACAGGCTGCTGCTTCATCTGTGCTGCAGAGACACAGTGGGTCACATTTTTCCTGTGAGCTTGAAATTCGTTGTTCATAATTTTATTAGAACAGAAAGATAGAGTAGGCTGAAGACACAATTTCATGAAAGAAGGAGACAAGTAATTCACAAAGGGGAATGATTTAAGACAGACCGTCCTGCCTTCTCTTGCATTAGTTCCTGACAAACATGCAGCAGTTTTTAGTATGCAAGATTATGTTCTGAAATCTTAACTGTATCTTCCAGTCTAGGGAAAACAAACAACAATAACCCAAGAATAAACAGGATCATTCATCTTATGTTTCTCTGAAGATTTTATCTTTATACTGAAATAATATTAATCTCCAGGCAGTCTTAAGAAACTGAAGAGACCTTTGAAGTGGCATCTGCTGAGACAAAGCAACAGCATCAAATGGCATATATGCTGGTTTCTGTTTAACAGAAACTAAGGTGCTAGTATCATGTTCACAAAGCTATCAGTGCTCAGTCCAACTAGGAAGCTACTGGGGAAGAGTTGTCCTCACTTTCCCCCATCAGTGTACATCAGTGAAGTACTAGACAGATGAATGCATGAGGGTGCAGGCTCACCTGCACTGTACATACTGACCTCCCAGCCACAAGTTCTCTTTTAATACACTCATTCAAAGTAATTGTGCAAGAAAAAATGTAAAGGGCATTGTGAAAGTTATGATATTGTAAATCTAATGCCTCCATCAGGGTCTTCTCCAACAACCCCCCAAAAAGGTAGTCTATATATGAGCATATACAACAATTCAGTTCTTCCTACATCTACTTTAATAAAAAAATTTATAGCAATTGATGCTAGAAATCCAGTTATTACTGAATAAGTCACCTCAGTCACCTTACACCTTTTGGTGTTAGTCTTTATATTTTAAAGAAATTGACAGACAAAGAATCGAGGAAAAAAATTATTTCCATTCTGTCAGTATTTGGAAGTAAATAAAGAAAAGAAAATTTTCCATAAGTCTCCATCTGGGACTCCAGATACTCTTTTCTTTCACTAGATCCCCTCCCCAAAACTGAGTATTTCTCTGTAACTAGATAAAAATTAAGCCTTCTTTGAAATAAACTTGGGAATTTCTATGCATCAGCTTTCAATGACAAGCAGAAACATTCAGTGTCTATTTATTTAAACTCCTGGCCAGAATAAGACCTTGTTGCTGTTAGCTGTTACCAATCAAGCCTAGAGCATAACGCAGCTTTTGCCAAGAAACACTGAGATTCTTCCTTGTAGAGTAATTCCCAAGCTTCTGACTCTCTTGTTCCCACAGTGATCATTAGCTGAAGAAGTGAATAAAATTGGTTCTGTTTATGTAAGAATAGATATTAATAGACTCCATGCTCATTTCCGTGTCATGCCAAGCAAGGACATACAAAATGACCAATTTAGTTAACACACAGCTAAAACCCTTCTGGTAAGTGCCCACTGAGGTGAGTAGGGTTAAGACAGAAAAGAAAAATTTCACTGGGGATTGATTCTGGAGGCAAAAGTAGGGGGCAAAGAGATGGAAACCATATTGAAAGTAGTTACTAGTTCCATATTTCAAGAATTTTTAAAGTTTAGTCCTACAGATCCCACATTCCACACACATTTTACCAGTGTTCTCTTCCATCTTGCTCAGTATGCACTAGAGGAAAGCTGGATTTAGTGCACTAAACAAAAAAAGTGATACAAAACTCAAGAGCAGATCTACTCAATGGCCTGTCCCTACTTGTGCGAGAGAGAGATAGATTGGTGGACTGAGAACCTACCATCCCTGAGGTATAAGCAGCAAGGAGAGGCTTCACAAGAAGAACAGGATGCCCTACCATCTTGTAGCCAGTTTAAAAGAGGGGACCTGAGAGATGGTGGGGAATGGAAACTGGTCCCTTCTCAGGGAGGCAGGCAGATCCCTTCCCAGCCTCCCATGCCTTCCCAGTTGCCATTGTGCAACAGGTATGGGGCTCTGGAAGTTGAGGACCAAGCACAGGAAGATTCAGACGTGGATCCACCTGAGGAGTCACCTAGGGTAAGTCAGTCACCATCATGCATTAGGCCTGGTTCAATTAAGGAAAAAAGGAGGGTAATAGTAGTGGGTGATTCCCTTCTGAAGGTAACTGAAGGCCCCATATGCTGACTGGATCCATCCCACAGAGAAGTCTGAGCTTCCCTGGTGCCTGGGCTAGAGGTGTTACCAGGAACCTCTCTGGTCTGGTGTGGTCAAATGACTATTATGCACTGTTGGTAATACAGATTGGTATTGATGAGGTCACAGAGAGAAGTTCAAAGGCAATTAAAAAGGATTTCAGGACATTGGGGAGAATGCTTGAAGGCTTGGAAGCATAGGCAGTGTTCTCGTCCATCCCTCTCATGGCAGGAGGGATACTGAACAAGTAAGTCCAAGAGCAATCTGGATGTACATAAGTCCATGGACTCCAATGTCTCCCTCCGATGGGATGCACCCGCGAGTGCTGAGGGAGCTGGTGGAAGTCATCGCTAGAACATTCTCCATCATCTTTAGGAAGTCATGGAGAACAGGAGAGGTGTCTGAGGACTGGAAGAAAGCAAGTGTCACTCCACTCTTCAAAAAGGGCACAAAGGAGGACCTGGGTAACTGCAGACAGGTCACCCTCACCTCCATCCCCAGAAAGGTGATGGAACAACTTATCCTTGGTGCTATCTCTAGGTATATCAAGGATAAGGGGATCATCAGGAGCAGCCATCAAGTTTTTACCAAGGGGAAGTCATGTTTGACCAACGTGATAGCCTTCTGTGAAGAAATAACGAGGTGGATAGATAATGCTAGTGCAGTGGATGTGGTCTATCTTGATTTCAGTAAAGCATCTGACACCATCTCCCACAGCATCCTTGAAGATAGTACTACTCAATATATTCAACAATGACCTGGATGAGGGAACAGGATGCACTGCCAGAAAGTTTGCCGACAACACCAAACTGGGAGGAGTGGCTGACACAGTAGCAGGCTGTGCTGCCATCCAGAGAGACCTGGACAGGCTGGAGAGTTGGGCAGGGAGAAATTTAATGCAACAAGGGCAAGTGTAGAGTCTGGCATCTGGGAAAGAACAACCCCAGGTACCAGTATAGGTTGGGGACTGACTTGTTAGAGAGTAGCATGGGGGAAAGGGACCTGGGGGTCCTGGTGGACAGCAGGATGACCATGAGCCAGCAAT
>WTSP01007515.1:0-11877 GCA_025331215.1 Actenoides lindsayi | reverse complement strand
GAGCCAGCAATGTGCCCTCGTGGCCAAGAAGGCCAATGGCATCCTGGGGTGTATTAGAAGGGGTGTGGTTAGTAGGTTGAGAGAGGTTCTCCTCCCTCTCTACTCTGCCCTGGTGAGACTTCATCTGGAATATTGTGTCCAGTTCTGGGCCCCTGAGTTCAAGAAGGACAGGGAACTGCTTGAAAGAGTCCAGCACAGAGCCACAAAGATGATTCAGGGAGTGGAGCATCTCCCTTATGATGAAAGGCTGGGGGAACTGGGTCTCTTTAGCTTGGAGGAGGCTGAGGGGTGACCTCATGAATGTTCAAAAGTATGTAAAGGACGAGTGTCAGGAGGATGGAGCCAGGCTCTTCTCTGTTATGTCCAGTGATAGGACAAGGGGCAACAGATGCAAGCTGGTGCATAAGAGGTTCTGCAGAAACATAAAGAGAAACTTTCTCACTGTGAGGGTGACAGAGCCTGGAACAGGCTGCCCAGAGGGGTTGTAGAGTCTCCTTCTCTGGAGATATTTAAAACCCACCTGGATGCATTCCTATGTGACCTGCTCTAGGTGGTCGTGCTCTAGCAGGGGGGGGTTGGATTAGATGATCTTTTGAGGTCCCTTCCAACCCTTAACATTCTGTGATTCTCAGTGCGTCTTATTTCAATGGGGATATTTGCCTGAGATATGTATGAACTGTTTCAGCCGTATCCCTGCTTATTCAAAACCCTTTTTATGGTCAGATTTCACTCCACCTTTTCTTTCCTTATACTGAGAACAAGGGAAGAAGAAATCAAGGCTTCAAGTCAATTGCAAGATTTAATCTTTCCACTGTCCACTAAGCAACCTGGCCCAAATCTGTCTCTCTGACTTCGGCCACCTGCTTGCATGGCTTATTTTCCCTGCTCCCAGAAACCACAAAGCTTCCAACACAAACATCCCAGAGCATCAGTACATCAACAAACAAGAGGTAGAACACACAGACTAAAAAGGAGAAACGTCCCTACTTTTTGCTCACCTAAGAGTATCATACAAGACCTGGTTGTGAGTAAATTTTCTCCCACAAGATGGCAAAAGGGAAGGAAGGGTGAGCAATAGGCATCTGAAGAGAGATATTGGCAATGCATGAGAAACAAAATATGATGCTGCCTCTGTGCAGCAAAGTGCTGTATTCCCTAACAAGAACTGCATGAGCACTTTAGTGGCCCCAGAGATATCCTAAACATCCAGCCACCTACACTCTAAAGATGCCATGTGCCTGTAGAACAGCCTACCGTCAACATACCATAAAATATAGGAACAGCCTAAAAATGTTGTAAACCACAGAGATTTTTAGAATATATGTTGACATTCTGTAGGGCAATCCAGGAAATGGAAGTTGAGACAGACCTGGCAGAATGCAATTTGAACCAGCACTCCTTAACAGGCAAGCTCAGAGCAGCTGGAAAGGAAAGCTGAGATGTTGTGGAAGATTTAAGTCAGAGGCAGGAGGTGCACTGTGTTGTGACTAGAAGTGTAAAATACGTAGCTAATGAAAAAGGATCTGAGGAAAAAGAGAAGGGGGAAATAAAGAAAAAAAAATGCTGCAAAACCATCTACACTTTTTCAGATTACTCCTGACAATGTTGTCAACATATCTTCCTTTCCTACTTGATCTTTTTTGTTGAACTAAATAAAAAAAAAAAAAAAATCCCCACAAATTCACAGAGAGATACTAGGAGTAAGGCTGAGGCCAGAAAATCGACCTTGTTTTACTTAATTACAAAGATAAGGAACTATCAGAACATAATTCAACCAATGTAGCACATAGGGAGAATGACAAAAAGAGGAAAAAAATGTGAACTACATAAAAAAACATTAGCACAAAGGGTCATATTTTACAGGATATTTGAAAAGTTTAGAAGTTGTAAGGGGTATGTTTTAGGGCTCTTCAGATGTTCAGTATCTACAAGCATAACTTAACGTGCATGATCATTTTAAACTGACATATTGGTGAAATTCTCACTTTGCCCTGCTTCTCAGATCAGTCTGACTTTGTCCATTCACCAGCTGTAGGGTGTCTCTATCCTCTGGTGAGGATAGAAACAGATCCTTGGGCCAGCATTAACACAAGTAGAGAAACCTCCCAAGTCCAAGAGCAACAGTGTACAGAGGATGTCTGTTCCCCATCTCTTACCCACTAAGCACATGCAAAGCAGAACTGAGACAGAGGGCTTAACACTGCTTGCCTTCTTCCTTCTGTTGTGCTACATTTTCTCTTCTCTTTTTTTTGTGCAAGAGAACAGTGGGGATTGCTTTTTTTTGTTATGAAGTTCTTAACTTACATCTTTTGAACACAGTGGAAAGTTAACCATCAGTTCCCAATGCTCATCCTTACTGGAAGTAAGATAGCATCAGTAAGAACAGTGTATTTGCACTGACAGCATTATCGTGCTGAGAACCGAGTGGAAAAGCAGATCTTTGAGATTTGGTTGCACTAGTTGAATGAGACATATTGGCAGTTCAGTTTTGATAAGACATTCCATCAAGAATATAAAAAATACTTCCCACTATTCCTTTATTGGACCTTGCATACAGCCATACTCAGTTTCTATTTTGATGAATTGCTATTTCCCACCTAAATACAGGCCTGGCTGAAAAACTACCTAGCTTTGGCCCATACTGATCAAGCAAAAATCGTATGGTAAAGAGCACCGAGTCAGCACAATCTTACCAGGGTTATTGAGATAGCAATTCCATGTCTGCCTTCACAGCGGTGAAGAAGTCTCAGAAAAATCAGAAGAGCTAAGGTAGTTCATGAATAAATTGACTTCTCTAAGGAAAAGAAAAAAAAAAATAATTCTCTAAGACTACTGACTCTTGCAGCTATTCTGATGTCATCAAAGACCAGAAAATATCAAATATAGTGACAGAAAACAGAGAGAATCCATCCCTGTGATATCGCTACAGGTTACAGAAGAGTTTAACTACCTGATAAACAAAAATGTGAAAAGGGATATGGGAACATAATATTTTAAGATGCATACATCATATTTAACCACTAATTCAACTAATTCTGCAATGTGCTTGTGCCTGTCAGTGCTGCAGTTAATACAGAGTGTATGAAACTCAGAATGCAATTAAGTCTTGGAGGAAGCACAGTTGGAGGCCGTGGCAGTTTCTATAGCAACCTGGAAGGCTCAAGATTAGTAACAGGAGATTAACTTAAAGGCAAGATAAGTACATAAATATAGCTCTCATTTACCATTTTGTCTGCTTCCAAATGGGCAACGTATTTTTGGTTTCAACAACACAGAAATGCAGTCAGATGTCCTACTTACTATTAATTAGAGCAAAAATAACCTTTAAAAACAGCCCGTTAGAAAATTCTGACAATTTCAGAATCAGGGAATCATCCAAACTTCACTAATTAATTCAATCAAAATGGAAAGCACTGAACTTGAATGCTGCCAGATTAGAATGAGGTCTCAAGACAGGGAACATGACAGTTATAAGAGCTTGCTGATGTCAACTCACTGTACGTTTAAGAACAAATCCTCTTGATGTATTTTTCTGGATTATGCTTCAGATCAGGTTTTAAGCCTTCAAAACACAGAGGGCAAGATAAAGAAGAATTTTTGTAAGCACAGACCTTTTTTCTTTTCTTATTTTTACTACTCTCTTCAGTAAGACAGATAATATTGAAGAAACATCATCCTATATTTTTCCTGGCACTAAAGAGCTTTGATTCAAAGGTTCAGTTGCGACTGCAGTCACCCTTTTGATCTCCTCTCCACCTGACATACAAATTAAAAGCAAAAAAAAAAGTACTTGAAAGAGATTCCCTGGCCACAGTCATACCACAGCCAGTTGCTCCGAAACCGTTTTACTTCATCATTAAAAACCAACTGATACATAAGACATTCAAGAACATGCATGGAATCCAGGAAACAAACACTTAGTGGCAACACTACCACAGGTACTTGAAAGCAGTCACATGAGCTAAATAGCTAATCTGAACTAATTGACCCTATCCAGCCTGCTGAGTAACAGTAGAGCTAGCACTAGCACCTCTGCACAACATGGGGTTGTCCTGCATAGTACCTATCAGCATCAGACTATTGAAAGAAAAATAGCACTACTCCTACTTCACTACTAATTGGTGAATTAACCAAGTGCATGGTTATTTCACAATGTGTTCCAAGGATTACCAAGGAATATCTGCCTCGGACACAATCCTCTTGGGCTGACCCCACCGTGCCTTCAAACCCTCATATGGTTTTACTTGCATGGTGAGCTTTTTTGGTTGGAATTTGTTGACTTGTTGCCTATATGAGGAAAAAATGCAGATACCCTGTGAAATTTTCAGTAGGTTCCTGTTATGTAATTCAGAATGTTTGTTCCACTTCACTGAATAAATTCCAACCTGTCCTTGATAATATCCAAGCACCATCTAAAGCAATGAGACTGGCATAGCATTAATCACAATAGAACATGTTCTCTGCTTCTGCCATGGTGGAAGGTTGCCTTTTGTATGTGAAGGGCACAGGAAAAGAGTAAGTTGATATTTTTTTGTCAAAAGCATACTACATTCCCCTCCATAAGTAAAATATTTAATCTTGTTAAATGCCTTGGAAGTACTCTGGTTCAGGAACAGTACTCTCTTTTTCACAAGATCATTCCAGTGTTAAAAGTAGCTTTACCCAGGGCTCTCCAGCACCATCAGCTACATGAAACAGAGTAGAGGTGGTACAGGAATAACCTTTTTAGTGACAGAGCTGGGCACTGATCCATTGAGAGCTTCAGACATTTGGATTAAGGCCTTCAATCTCTACCCGAAGCAACTGCCAGCTAACAAAAATGAAATAGAGTAGAATTTTCTCAACCATTTTCCCTTCCCAGGAAAAAAAACCCTCTGCAACAAGAGCTGCAGAACTAGGCTGAGATGCATTGAGGTAGGGAAGAAACCTTGTCATCCTTCTCTACAAGGAGGAATTTAGATCACCTCTGTCATCATAATACCTAATTTATAGATAGATCACTTCTTGCTTTAGTGTCATATTAGACAAAGAGCCAATAATTTAACAGGTGTGAAGTGTCACAGTAGTAATAACTTTCTTCTATTGGTTTTAATTTAACAACGATCAAGAAATAAAGTTAATCTCTCTCATGCCAAGTGTTTATTCTACCTTTTAACAGCAACAGTTTCACAAAAGTATGTAACACTTTTTCACTTTCAGGAAAAAAAAGTTGGTAGAGAGGGGAAAATGGGAAAAGGGAATACCCAAAGATCTTGTAGAGTGAAAGAGCTGCAACAGAGTGAGATGAGGACACCACTGAACTGATTCGTAAGTTGACACCAAGGAATTAATTTGTTCTATTTTCCACTCCTACTACATTTCCTCCCTTACAACTAATTGAAAATATACAATTCAAAACCATACAGGGACAGCAGCTCTTCAACTCTGAAGTTAATTTTGATAAAGAAAAAGAAATCTCATGCTATATACAATTTTCAAAGAAGGGAACATTACATATTGTAGAATCTATTAAATGGTAAGAAGTTGAAGAAATCCATCGTTGCCCTCAGTATTCTTAGGAGCTGACCTGTCCTTTACTTGAAGTCACTATATCCCACTTTGAAGAGTTTCTTTTCCTTTTCTAGAGTGGCTGTGGCAGTGATAAGCTTCTCAAGAGAGACAACTTAATAAGAATATAACAAATACTGCCCTCCTCTTCTGCACATAAAGATTTTTATATTTTTTTCTTTGATTTTGACTAGATATGAACATCCCTCCTTTAGAGAAATAAAGTAGTTTTCACTGGAGGAGAATGAAGCAACCACGTTTAGAAATATGTGTCTCAAGTATTACCAGAGTTTAAAAGCAGAAATCAGAGCTAAGCTTTGTAAAGTTGTTTGTTTTGTTTTGGTTTGGTTTGGTTTTGTTTTGTTTTGTTTTTAAATCATGGTTTAGGAGTTCCCTAAGCACACTTTTCAGAATCAGCATATGTCTGAATGTTAAGCATACAAATGAATTCCCCCTCCCTGTTTTTCTACAGACTTTAGAAACAAACAAACTTCATGAAGAATGACATTTACATGAATCTGGATTTGCTGTAGACATTAGGAACGAACAGACTTTATAAGGAATGGCATTTACATGGATCCGGATTTAGCTTTCATCTGCTTAAGCTCCCTCTGGTCAGAAAGTGCAATGACTTTGTTACCATGTGAATACAGATGATACGGAACACTGGAAGTCATCATTGTCTGCTGCTGCTAAATAACTCATGCTCCTGGCAGATCCAGAAAGAGATTTTGGTTTAGTTGACAAGTTTGCCTGCAACTACAAAGTCCTTAGAAGCATCTTTGTTCTGCTGCTCGCAAGAAGAAAAGGCTATTTTCTTTTTAATGCAAAAATTACTAAGGGCAGGTGAAAAGAAAAGCCTGCACAGCTCACTGGTTATTTAGAATACAGCAGCTCACTGGCCTGTCAGCAGCAGGATTCACAAGTGGCTTAAGCTTCTAACATGAGCCTTGCTTAATGGTTGCAAAGTGTAGTTAAGTAGATACATCCTTTATTGTTCCACAGCCCATTTAATATTAATTTTGAACATATCTTCCTCTTCTCCCACCCTCCACCCCAAACAGCATTTTGGTTAAGCCTGGAAAGTATTACGGAATATAAATGATTAGCAAAATAGCTAGGAATTTGGTTAGACTAAACATTAAGGACACGAAAGCAGGAGCTGGCAGAAAAGTAAAGCAGCAGATCAGATATTTAATCAAGGATTTCCTTGATTCTGTTCATCCATCATTCCTGGCAATTAAGTACTAGATTGTTTGCTACACTTTCCTAGTGAAAATATGCAAGAGACAAACATATTTTTAGAAGTACTTTATGGTTTTCAGTTACAGCATGCTGCATATATCCAAATTCTGTTTATGATTGCTGCATGATCCTCTTGTATTGACCAGTGAAAAAGATCATGAAGCTCAAAGCTCTCCATGTAATTCCCAAAGAATTTGAAAATAAAATGAAAAAGAACTAAAATACTATCATATAAAGAGTTCTAAATCATAATCTCTTCACTCGATCACCACCACAACTCTATACAAATACTTAAGCCATCGTGTAAACATTCCAGTAGACCAAAAAGTGTCTTTCTTTTTGTTTTTCTTTTTTTATATATATTTTGGGTTTGGGATTTGTTTGTTTGTTTGTATGTGTTGGGTTTTTTCTTCCAATGTAGTCCCATTCAGTTTAATGTCCTGGGTGGGGGGAAAAAAGAATATAAATAAAGCACACCAAAATCCTAAATCTTCAGAGCTTAGGATTTATAAAGACCTCATTTTGTTATCTCCTGTCCTCCTCCACTTACACCCACATATTTATCTTGTGTAGCTTTACCATTCACCTGCCTCCAGGTTTTACACAGGGATCATCAGCCTTTCCCTGACCCAGCAGCCAGATCCCTCTCCTGCCTGCACCAGGCAGAGATCCCAGCAACCCCCATCTTGGCAAATCTCTGCATCTTTTGGCCACTCCACAGACAAGATGGAGGGGAGGTCACTTTTATTCTGTGGATTTGAATCTCCCCTCTGCCCAGCTCCCCATGCATGGATGCTGGCACGAGGAGTCTTCTGAAGTAATCAAAACTGAGCTTCTACAGCAGCAACTCCCAGGCAAAGCTCCAGTTGCATGCTGGAAACAATGCTGGGTCAAACAGCAGCAGTTCCTCAAGTACTTCCTTGTCCTAACAGCTCACAGAAAAAAATTAGCATCCTCTAACATCGTCATCTCCAGGCACAGCTGACTACCCCACCACTTGGCACAACAGCCTAAGGCCCACACTGTTTCTTTACTAGACAGAATAGGGCAACATCTAATTAACGCAAATGGTGAGCAAAAACGCAAAGATCAGAATTGAGGTTTTTGACAGAATCTCAGCCTCAAGTGTCCATCTAAATTACCAGCCATGGAAGCCAACCTGTGCATGTGTTTACTCTCATTAAAACCTTCTGAAATATCACATTTTTTTTCCATAATACTGTTACAGGGCTTTTTCTATTCATTTCCCCCTATTTTTCCCACATTTTTTTTTTTTTTTTCCTCTCTAAACAAATAGTTTGATTGTTCTGGATGCTATTTAGCAGAAATGCTGACTCATGAACATGCATTTCCTTTTTTTTCCTCGAAGCAAAGAAATTAAATACTGCAGACTCTTCTCTACAGCAGCCCCCCAAATAAACTGGAAGATAATGAAACTGCATTGGGCTATAGGATGCTAATGTGCTTTCAAGATTCAGCCAAGCCTGAACGTTGCCTGCACTCAACTACAGTAAGTGCTAACCCTATTCTTCTCTCAATTTGTCTTGTTTCCGTACTTAAGCATGTTTGCATATTTGCTCGAATAGGTGAAATCAACTAATTAAAGAGGAACAAAGCAAGAATTGCTGGAGGGGATGAAGAGGGAAAGGCAGCTTGAGGGGAATCTGTACATTCAGAATATGACTATTAAATTCACTGTTGCACAGCTCTACAAATAACTACAATTATATGAACTACAATTAACTAGAGTTAAATGAAAAATAGGATTTTCTTATTGTTATTTTTTTCTGACAGTGAATTTTTTTCAGGTTTGTATTTTACTCTGCATTTCTTGCCTACTTTTCTGAAAACATTCCCCATTCCCATCCCTGGCCTTGCGCGAAAATGAAAAGCCACTAAGGGTTTAAAACAATGTCTTCCCACCCCATTATTACAGCCAAAGACAAGTAAAAGGTTTAAACATTTTGATGCTTACATATCACAAGCCTTTCAGTAAAAATACTTCTCATTTCCCAAGGGATGATTTTCCTATCAAAGGTTTTACTTCTGACATTGTTTTGTTTTGTTTTGTTTCAAAAAGCCCTGATCATCAGCAAACAAATCAAGTTGCTTGTGTACACCAAAGAAAACGAATACAAAAGTGGCAAGAGATTTTGCTGATAGCCCTGCTGAGGTAAGGAAGGTGACACAATCACAAAGCAAAAAAGGTTTGCATTTCATAATGGTTTGGAGGTGAATTCATACCCTTCCTTCATGCTTCTCTGATATCAGATAATTACCTGAGGAAGGAACAGACTGATGTTCTGATACATTACAAAAATGGAAACATAATACCTAATTTTAAGACAGGTACTCAGAACATATTAAAGGGTTGTGTCCAAAGCATGTGACAGCTCTGGAGTGAAAGAGAACAATGCTGACACCAAGTGGAAGAAAACACTGCCATCCTCTATTGCAGCTTTGCAACACCTGAAAATCTCAGATCCTCAAGTCCTAGGTTGAGGTGTTGTGGTAAATTCTTTGAACATCAGAGAAAGGCCACACAGATCCTCTGAAAACACTAGTTGATTAATTATAAACCTCTTCCTCGTAGTGTGGCTGATCATGGTGAGCAATTGCCTACTGGCTGCCACTCTGAACACATCAGGTAATATTCCCTTTCACAAACTGCAGAGAAAACTCCCAAATCTGTATGCTACATATACATTGTGAGCTTGACTGTGGTGAGAGCTTCTGATGTGCTCTGTTCACACCAAAACTGAAAAAGGTCATTCAAAAACTGAGGAGTAACAAAACCAAACACAGCATGCTGCCTTTAAAACATATTCTCCAAGCCAGGAAATGTCTGTATCAGTAACCAGTTTTAGAAAGACCTTCCCCTCTCACACACTTTCTGTCATTATTGAATAACAGACAGTGTAACCAGCTAGTGTGATAGCCTGAGCTCTGTTTTTCTACTGGTGATTGCGGTGAAGAATCTTGGGATTTCAGCTTGACCAGCTTCCCTCTTCCGTGTTCAAGCTGATTGTTACACTGAAGCACAGCCTACAGTGTGCTTCATGTCACACAGAGCCCACCCTCTCCTGCCAATATTATCTTCTAGTGCAGCCTTCCACAGACAAAACTAACTAAATGAAAAAAATTATATATTGAGGGGAGAGAAAAGAGAGAATAAGTAGATAGCAGCAAACCCCACTAAGTCATAATAACCTGTAAGACATAAAGGGGTTGAAGCGTGACAGCAGTGTCCCAGTAAGTCAAGAGAAAACCCCAGCAGTACTGGAGCAAACATGAAATCATTGACATTCCATCCACACTCTGTGGTTTGCTAAAAATGAAGACCAAGCATGTTTATTGTTTCCAAGTTACAAATCTCCAGTACAGCCTGCTGCAACTCACAGGCACAGAGCAGAAAAAGCACCTTGCTCTCTCTGTGCCATATTCCCTCCATCAACAGGCAGAAAGGCTCTGGCACTGGAGACCTAGAAGGAGTACTAATGGGTACCCCAGCCACATCCACTTTGGTTGTTTTAAATGACAGTTGCTCAGTCTACAGCAGTTTTTATCAAATCCTTATTCCACAGTCAGTAAAATATTCAGCACTGAAGGAAAAAAAAATAAATAATTACATCCTTACGATTTATTGGTCACATTTTTTGTGGAGATCTAAGTCCTACTTTGATCCTCAATATATGGTATTTTTCATCCAGTGTTCTGGTTTAGGCAGTACTCAAATATAAAATCAAAACTTAATGTCTAATGAGTATGGTTTGCTAAATTTACAAAAGTTAGGAAAAACTGTTTTTCTGTAGAATAGGAATTAATATGAAGAAGCCTTTCTAAAATGTAACAGCAATCCCTACAGAAACACTGACAAATCTCCTGGCAGTTCACATGGTACACACAGGATTTGCAATGGTTGCATCCAAACCCAACTAAAAGTTGGGTTCTTTGCATAGCAAAGAACTTGAAAGAAAGTAATGAAGACCTCTGCTAGCTGAAATTCAGGAAAAATTGTTAAGATGCACAAGTAGGTATTGGAACTATGTTCCCGTATCTAAGAAAAATTATTTTGACAAGACAATTTAATCTAATATGGAAATTTCAGTTTACTAGATCAAGACATAATGTCTGCTTAATTGTTCATTGGCTCTGAAAGGCTTCATGTCATTGCACAGGCACTGTCATGGAATTAGCAAAGGAAAATAGTGGTTGAATTATTGCTGTCCTCCAAACTAAGGACAGTCCATCTGGGAGACCACAATTCTTTTTTATGGCAGTTTCAGATTAGAGTGAGGCACCATGGCTTTTTCCACAAAGCAGGTGTAATGCCAAAATGTCCATTTCCTCTTTGAAAAAGGCTAAAAACCTGAGACTGACGAAACTTTCCAGACCATAAAAGCCTTCCCAACAAAACCGTGATTTGAGTAGATAAAGTCACCAGGAAATACTGAGTTGCACTGTTCTGACCAACTCCAAATCACAGTGCAGTTTCAGAAATTCACTCTGAGGTGTCTGCAGTCAACCTGCAGGTCCAGGATACTGTCCAGCTCTACTTCCCCATCCCCCTGGATCTCTGCAATCCCTTTATAAGGGGGTTCCACAGATGCAGGGATTAGCTAAGTGGGATCCAATCAAGATTGGTCCCTGTAGCCTTGTGGATATCTAATGAAGCATGCATAAAAGGACAAAGGAGTAAAAGAACAACAGAAATGAGGCTCATTTCTTCAGGGTGTAGACTTTCCTTCTAATGAAGCCTATGCTTTAATTGAGACACATGCAGTAGCTTGTACGCACCTGCAAAATCATGCTTCTATGTCATGGGTTAGGGTCAGGGTGGCCTCTTAGACCTATAACAGATGCTGTTAACCCCCCTCCCTCCCCAAAGGGAAGAGAGAAGGAATAAGGGAGAGAAACTTAGTGATTAGAAAAGGAAACTAGAACAGCTGTAATGAAAATGGAATTAATAATAATAATAAAAATGGAATATATACAAGTATATACAAAACCAGTATGGAACCCAACCCCCCTGATGGTAATTCCATCCCTGTCACCACTGATGCTGTGGAGCAGGCACCGGGGCAG
>WTSP01007514.1:0-25465 GCA_025331215.1 Actenoides lindsayi | reverse complement strand
CTGCTCTGGGTGACCCTGCTGGATGGAGCAGGGGGGGGACACCAGATCAGCTCCAGAGGGCCCTTCCAACCCCCACCCTGCTGGGATTCTGTGGTTTTAAAACGTTATATTTGTTAGACTTCTCCAAGCAGCTCTTGCTCTGCTTTCCCAGGGCTGGTAAATCCCAGGCTCCTGTGGTGAGTGAACCAGGTCCCTGAACCAGATCCCTGAGCTGATCTGGCTTAAACCCAGCTCCTAACTGTCTTCTGCCCAAGTTAGGCCTTGCTGAATCATTGTGCCAGTGGCACGAGGAGGCTGGGGCAGCAGCCCGAGCTGGGCAGCACCCAGCACCAGGCCACCAAGACGCCTGGTCAGTATTTAAGTATTTTTTGACGGAGCTGTTGGGAGCGTTCCGAAGGGTGCTGCCCAGTGCCTGCCCTTCCTGGAGCTCAGCACGCCCGGGGTCTGTTTGCACCTGCCTTGGCCAACGTGCCTCTCTTGGCTGCTTCCAAAATCCACCGCACCCTCCTAATGCCGTGGTGATGATTCACTCCACGTAGGGATGGATGACTTTGTGTGTGTGGTCTCTTCTCCTTTTTTTTTTTTTTTTCTCTTCCCTTTTTTTTATTCCTATCTCACTCCTTCCTCTTCCTTCTCTCTGCTTTGCAGCTTGTCTCCTCCCTCCGTCTTCAGCTCTTCCCTGCTGCCAGCTCTCTGCCTGCAGCCTGCCCTGACTTCCCACCCCATGGTCTCCAAGAGCAGGGACGAGGGCAGCGCTGTTCCCAGCAGCAGCCTGCTACTGGGAGGTGGGTGGAGCAGAACACATCTCCATCTTCGGTACCAGTCTTCTGACTGATGGCTTCTTAGTGAGGTCGAAGATGACTCCTCCTTTGGCCCTCAAGGGGAAGGGGAAGGGTGTCTTGCTCCTCACTTTCTGCCTCTGAGTTACCTGGCTGTTGGTTTTTGGGTTGCTGGCCCATGATGCCTGCTCTAGAGATACCTGGGGAGTGAGGAGGAGATCAGAAGGAGGGGATGGGGTGGGGGGAGCTCCTTCTGTCTTGCTCCTCCTCGGATGGGTGCCGAGCTGATGGGCACACTGCAAGCTTTCCCAGGGCACACGAGGCACTGGATGGCAGGGCTGAAACCTGCTGAGACTTTTCACTGCTGCAGGTTGGCCAGCCCCTCCCAGAGCTGCGGTGGAGGCACCAGAGCTGCCTGCAAGCTTCAGAAAGCACAAGTTACACCAGTTCAGGCTGACAGAAAAAACCCTGCAGTTGCCACCGCAACTCAGGAGCGCTCTTGGGCCGATGCTGAGCTTTCGAACATTGCTCATATGGTTTCCTTCTCCTCAAAGGTGGTTTGTGTTAGGGGCTGTTTGGTGAGAAACTTTTCTCCAGCACTTGCAGAGTGCCCATGTGCAGATGCTGTTGGCTTAGCTCTGCTGCTCCTTCCTAGAGGTGGCTCTTTGAGCATCCCAAGGTCCCCCCCAGCCCTCCCTCAGCTCAGTCCAGAGGGAATACGAGACCTGCAAGAGTGGAAGAGCGTGGGATGACCCTACGGGGAGTGGTGTTGGCCTCAGTTCCCTGCAGTGAGGAGCGGGGAGAGGGCACTGGCAGCAGAGACTCCACTGAACGACGAGGACGGGGGTGAGATGCTCCTACCCCCCCACAAGAGTTTGCCCTGTAGAGTCATGCCTGTGAATCGACCACGTGGAACTGGACTGCTGCCCGGGGACAGTGGGACCAAACCCACCCCGGTATCACACCCCACCGACTCACGGGGCTGCTCTGACAGAGCAGGGGGGATCGGGGTGCTTGGGCTTTGAGTTCTGGCCACGTTTGCTGCGTTAATCAATGACGGCAATCTCTTTATTTTTTTTTTTTTGACAGATATTTTTGCTTAATAGACTTTGATGTGCCCCAAACCCTCTGAAATACTAAATGAGGACCAAATGTGCAGCAGTCCCGCTGCCAGATACAACATTGCTGAGGTTTAATGCAGATTGGATTTGAAACTGACTATTAATATACGTTACATATGGATCCTTTTAAAAATTAGACAGTTACACAGAACGTAATGAGGGGGAAGAGATGGATTTTCCTGAACCCAGACCTACACTGGGAATGGCTAAATCTGGGGAGTGCTGAGTGGGGTAAAGCAGATGGGTTTGTGGCAAGGCACCGAGAGGTGTGCGAACTAGGGCAAGTGGGTAAGGACAGCAGAGTTCTGCTGGTGCTCTGTTTCAGTGGCTGTATCTCCACATTGTCTTGCTTGATGGCTTTTCTGGTCTCCCAGAGATGAGGTGAAGGAGGGACCACGTGCACATCGGAGCGTTCTTGCTGTGGTCACACTCAAGATGTGCCGGTTGACTCTTATCCCCTGCTTCCCCACCCCCAAAACAGACTGTGCCTCGAGTGTGGTTCAGGGGGATGGCTCGGGACGTGTGCCGGGAGCTGACCCCAGCCCTGTGCCATGGCGTGATGCTGAGGGTGACCGGCGGCACCCAAGAGCGCAGACCTTTGCAGGGGAGACCCCAGTCGTGGCTGCAGACCCCGTGGAGCGATGCCATGTGACCCAGGGCTGTCCTGAGCGGAGTTCATCCAGCCCCTGTAGCAAAGGCACTTAGTAGGTGATGAGGAAGAATACTCGTCGTCAAGCAAGAGCTTGGCTCGGCATGTGCCGCCATTGGGCTCGCTTCCTCACATCTGGAAAAGTACCGTCTGCTTTGAAACACGGAGGGGAAAAAAAAATCTGCTGGAGTTCTGCCCTGGAATCACAGAAATAAGTTTGGGGTTGTCCTTGAAAAGGGTTTTGAGAGTTTTACCCCAGGTGGCCTTTCCAGTAATGTGGAGCATGTGTCTTTCCTTCCTGCAGGTTTTACGCTGTCAACCTTTCCACTGTGCTGGGCAAAGATGGTTTGAAAGTCTCCTGACTTGTGACTACGGTCATTCTTGCTAGAGGCCCCAGAACGTGTGAGCAATGCCTAAATCTGTGTGATTTCTAGGAAAGCACATGCTCTACAACTACATTTTAGTTTCTTTAGGTGCTGTCTTTGCTTCCAGTTATCTTTGTGCAAGAGAACTTGGAAGGTACGGGCCAGCTAATGAGTCCTCTCCTCGATCGCTTGTGGTTTGTCAGTTGAGCTCTGTGGAAAACCCCTGCTCAGAGACCAGGAATGTAATCAGTCCTCTTTATTCAAACTTTGATTAACGCCGTGACCGCAGGGAATAGTGGCCCTCGCCCCTGGAGAAGCTGGAAGGGGAGAGATCTGCTCGTTCAGAATGAGCAGAAACGGTGCTCAAGAGTCACCTTCATGAAACAATACTTTTAAGAAAGCAGCCTCTGGTTACCAGTTGGTTCTGCTGTACGAGTCTGTCCTTAACAGTGAGAGTCCCTCAGGGAGGGCACATGTTCAGTGATGTTCAGGCTTGTGCCTTAAATAACGAAGGGCTGTGTGTCTGGGGGTGGCGGTGGGAGCCAGGAGGATGCCTGATGGAGCACCTCTCCTATGGGGACAGACTGAGAGAGTTGGGGTTGTTCAGGCTGGAAAAGAGAAGGCTCCAGGGAGACCTTATTGTGGCCTTCCAGTATCTGAAGGGGGCTAGAAGAAAGCTGGGGAGGGACTTTTTAGGCTGTCAGGCAGTGATAGGACTGGAGGGAATAGATTAAAACTAGAGATAGGTTGATTCAGGTTGGACAGTAGGAAGAATTTCTTTGCCATGAGGGTGGTGAGACACTGGAACAGGTTGCCCAGAGAGGTGGTGGAAGCCCCATCCTTGGAAATATTGAAGCCCAGGTTGGATGGGGCTCTGAGCAACCTGCTCTAGTAGGAGGTGTCCCTGCCCATGGCAGGGGGGTTGGAACCAGATGATCTTTAATGTCCCTTCCAACCCTGACAATTCTATGATTCTATGAACCACACTCCAACACAGGGCCAGCCCCAGAGTTTAGGGGAAGTCCTGAGCAGTTGTGTAAATAATCCACTAAATATATTCGGCTGCAATTACTCACTTTCTGTGAACATACGTGCACAGCACCACAGTAGACTAAGCTGCAACCTTTGTTCAGACTAATAATCAGGTTCTCCAGATTATGTAGTCTTCTTGAATTTCCCAGAAAATTTTTATTTTTTTTTCTTACAAAGTTCCCCAGCTACAGCATTTTAGGAAGCCACATCTCTGTGCCATAAGGGAGAGTCTGGCACTGGTAATGTATGTAGGCAGGAACCTATGGTAGGAGTTAGAGATCGAATCTTGCAAAGGATGAAGGTCACTGTTGCTGTTCCATGGGGACACGTGCTATTGAATGTAGTCCCATTCTGAAATGATGCATACTGGAAAAATAATCCCCCAGGTTACATTTGAAATTATGTACCCTCAGACTGAGACTTGAGGGTTTTCGGCTCAGTACTCAACAGCTCCCAGAAATGCTTATCAAATGTTAGGCAATGAAAAAAGTATAATAAAGGAAAAAAAGGAGAGATAAGAGAATATAACCCAGTGACATATAAAACCATGGCTTGATGGGTTAAATATAGCCCATCTCAAAAGAAAGAGGACATAGTACTAGAAAAGGTTCAGAGGAGGGCAACAAGAATGAACAAATGCAGGAAAGAGCTCCTGGGTGATCAGTAACTAAGGCAGCAGGAAAACTGGGCTGTCTGAAGCTTCAACCCAACCCAGTTCAGCTTATCCTAGTGCAAGTGAATCAGCTGAAAGCTGGGACTGGAAACAGCAACCCATGTCCACTCTTAGACCCCACTTGTGTAGGCTGCAGCACAAAGTGATATAAAATACAGGACAAAATGTCTAGAACCAGCGTACAATCCAGGACCTAAGCGTTGAGGAGAAGACAGATGAAGAACCATGTTCAACTCAACACAGCAGGAGGTTGAAGAAAGGCACATTAGGAACTAAGCTATCCACAAAAGGTCAACGTTGTTTTACAGGACTAATAAGATTTTAAAAACTAATGTCCCACCATGTACATATCTCTAATTAGCATCCATGCAGACAAAGTTTTTATTCTTCTTTTTAAATAAATAATAAATCCTGTTGGAAATAAATACAAGTAGGTAATATACACACTCTGTTTGTCTCTGCACACCGTTATTCTGTGCAAGGAAGACATCAACTACCTGTGCTGGAGCACGTCAAGAAGAAAATTCCTTCTGTCACCACATACATTAAATGCAATAAACAAGACAACTTAAAATTTGTTACCGAGGCAATAAATGAACTTTTCAAAGATTCCATAATCCTATCACTCAAAAAGGAAAAGTTTACTCTGACAACTGAACAAATAGAGGAGCCAGAAAAGCACATGAGTGACACAGAGTAGGTGCACATCTCCAATGTTATCTGTCCAGGTAGGAGCCTCCTACCATCGTATCATTTCTAACTTTGCAGTAACTCAATCACTTGCCAGCAATTTAAATTGCCTCTCTGAGCCTCTTTCCAAACCTTAATGTGACTTTAGATTCTCTGAGAGAAGCATGTTACAGCACAGCAATAAAAAACTTCCTTTCCTGAGGAGAGAGCTGCTGTATCTGTTTGCATTGGGAAAAACAATGGCTTTATGCAAAGTAATTGAAAATAGTGAAGAATAGGAACTTTCATTGACTTGAGTGGGCTTTGGATCAAGTTCTGAACAAATTAACGTGACAATAGTGGGGATCTTTCCATGTTTATCCTGTAAAGGGAAACTGATGGGGATCAAAATATCCTCACTAATCTCAATTTCCTTTCTCCGCCTCCATTTAAAAAGAAGATAATGTGGATTAGAGACTGCCAAGAGCAATCTTTGCTTTAGCCATCAAGTCCTCCAGACCCTTTTGCATCTTTCAGGGGAAGCAAAGACAATCAGAATAAATCCCCAACTTCGTTGAAGTAATTAACAACACTGAGAATCAGATGCCTTTGCATACACATTACATCAGGTTGTTACTGCAACACTGATACACCGCTCAAGAAAAAAAAAAGCACAAGGGCTTAAGCACAGCGATTAGTAAGTCAGCTATACAAGTTCCTTCCTTAGAAAGAACCAAATTATACACTCTGCAAATTAACCGTGGTCAAGATCTCTGCTAATGTTTATATCTGACTTATTATCAGAGCTAGATTGCTGTTGCATGATAATTGGGGCTACCCCAGAAAACTTATTGAATTAGAAGATCACCGCAGGACCGTGCTCAACAGTAGCGATACGCATGAAGATGAGATGTGCTCATCAGGCTTTCAGAGTCTGCATCACCACTCGGGAATATTTGAGCAGAAGACACTCGCAGGCAGTATTGTTGGGCAGTCTTCCCTATCCATTCTCCTCTACTCAGGAAAAAAACAAAACATGCCTTCTCTTCAATTTCCCAACTTGCTCATTTTTCTCCATCTCAGTCATGGAAATGTGCTCAAAGCAGCGTGATGAAACTAATACATAAACAGCATTTATCAGTCATTGTTTCTCTCCCTCTTGTAGAGGTGGTCTCTGCTTTCTTTTGACAGGACTGAAACATGAGCAATGCCACAGCCCCCCCCCCATCACACAAAAAGACGACAACACGGCCACGGAACTATCCAGTTATCACAAAGTGACCCATTACAGTTGTAAAATGAAACGCATTTCCGTGCTGAGTGAGAAAGATTGAAACCTGCTTATGTCCCTTCTCAGAACAGAAAGGATGACTCATTTTCTTAAGCAGCAAAATCTCCATTTCCCAGTAGGTGGCTAAATCTGGAACCTCACAAATGTCCCTGAATTGGAGAATTTAAGGGTTTGATTTTCTTTCAGTTTTGCACATGTGTGATTTCTACCCTTTAGGAAGCGGTGGAGATGTCTCTACTTCTACATCAGAGACTAAGAGCTTGTGGTCACAGCTGTGGCCAAGGTCTGGGAAACGCAGGAAGCACAGATGCGATCGCTGTTCTGCCGCGTGATGCAAAACTTCCAGGGCTAAGGCTACATCTTTAAGACTATGGGCCCGAATTTAGCCACGTGATAACCATAGGAAATCACCTTGATTCTCACACGAGTAGTTTAGGTGCTCAGTTTACAGACCACGGTTTCTTTGGAGAACCAAGGGAGCAGGTGTAATGTCTTCCATAGACTTATAACTCTGAAAAGCGACAGGTCCTGTTATCAACCATCACATACCTTCTAGTATATATTAGACAACACTTCAGGGTTTGCAATATAAAATAAAACCCCTGACATTTCTATCGTTCAGCCACTGTTGATCCCATCCCCTGTGCAGGCAGGACCAGAGACACACAAGTGACCCGGCGCTTGACTTCGCATCGGGATTTTAAGGGGATGTTTTCCCAGCAGCCTGGGAGTAAGAAACAAGCTTTTAAGAACAAACTCATGCATTTATCACACTTAACAGAGTCTGCAGGGAGAGAACACCACCAAAAGAGGCTAAATGAAGAGGGTCATGATATATACCATAGGTTAAATGTGAGTTTTGATGCTACCATCAAATCCCCAACCGGCAAAGAGAAAACAAAACAGAAACCAGACTGAATTATCTACAGGAATACACCTACTGCTGGCTGGCTGCAAATGTCAATAAAGTTAGAGCAGTTTGGTAAAACACACCTCTCAAGTAGCAGCTTCTAATTTATAAAGGAGGTTCCTCAGCCCATAAATCGCTGTTTTCCAGGCACGGCACATTACCCACAATGGAGCTGTGGGTGGAGATAAGAAAACTGACTATCCATATTCATCCATCTTCATTTGTCTTTCATGAATATGAGAAGATAAGTAGGGACCCCCATTTCACAGCGCTGGCCTTTGGGCACTGATACCATCTTAGCAGTCACTTATCACCATCTCTCCCCTCACTCTGCTTCCCTGAGTCCTGGCCTTCTAAGTTGAGACATGTTCAAGTACCCACCGTGCCGAGATTTTGAAATAAGGTTGGGGTTTTTTTTTCCAGCAATTCGCTAGAAATGAAACTTTGCATGAAACAGAAAACACCACAAAGGGGTATCATTCAAATCAACATTTAAGTGGACGCAGCAGTTCAGTTTTAAATGCTATTTGCACTCAACTTCTGGGACAAACACCACAGTGCTCCCTGCAGATCCAAACAGTTGCACAATGTATTAGATTTTAATAGCACCTCTGGGTTTAACATGGGATAATGAATGAAATATGCCTGCAGTTGTCAAAGCATCCTGCAAGCAAGTGCACATTCAAATTTTGCTGCGGCCAGAGGGTGACTATTTCTAAGCTGGAAATAATTTCCCTTATTGAAACAAAAGAAAAAGAAGGTTACTGAAAAGGATCTGTAGCTTCTGTTTAATTCTGGGGTGATTATTCATACATTTTTTATGAAACCCAAGCTAAAACCACTTTTTTTACACTTCTTTAGAGAACAGAGGATGTCTTCACTTATTGCAAGAAATGTTCCCTGACAGACTTGTAAGAATAAACCCCAGAGTTTTATTTCACCATTTATATTGATTTATTATATGTGTTCAAAATAATATAAAGTGCAAATTCTTCTCCAGGAAACTAACAAGTGCCAACCACAAACTTGCAAGGATGCAGAAACCTTCCTTCTCAATCTACACAATTATTACCTGGTAATTCTGAAAAGCAAAGCCATCTTGTGTAGAGACAAACATATTTTGGGTACATGGACTGCTGTCCAAGATGCATTTCAAGACTGAATACATTCATCTGAACGTCATAAAGCATCCTGAAGAAGGATTTAGTCTGTGAGGATTTTCCTCTCTTAGAAATCTCAAGCAGCTGTAACTACTTGTTAGCATTCATTAAGACTAAGAGCACTCTCATTCTCATCTGTGGAACAGCTTGAAGCCCAAGGATGGTTCTATTTCCCCAGGTTGAAAGAAAAGAAGAGCCCTCTCATCTGATAGTGTAGTGGAACTGATTTAATTATGGCTAAAAAAAAAACAACAACCCCAACACACACATTTTCAGCATAAATGTGGGACACCTCTATGAATGTGCTAAACATGCTTAGATGGTGCAGCGAGAGCTGCTTTTGGCCAGGGGCAGCATGGCAGGACCTCCTCCTCCTCCCCTCCTGGCAGGTGCTTTGCTGATCAACCAGTGATGGGGAATTTGCCTGCAGGGGGGCTGCTTCTTCCAAATCCTTTTTAGAAGCAGTTATTGAAGCCGGGACATTCCTTCATAGAAACAGGAGGCCAGTCTTATGTCGAAAGTCTAACAAATGAAAGGCACTCAATTTGTCAGTGTCAGGATAGGGTTAGTGATCTCCCCCACACCCCGCCTTCAAACAGTGAAAAAACCTCTCAGCTTCTAATGGTGCCTATCACCAAGATGTGATCAGATGGAAAGAATCTCTCAATTAAAACAAGAGCCACTTTCAAAAAAAAAAGTTTCTTTAGGCCAAGATATGGCAAATATATTATGAATATATTATAAGCAGTATTAAATATTTCCAACAGGTTTGTGTACTAGGAAATGGTGTATGACTCCAACAAAGTGCACAGCAACAGAAAAGTTTCTTTTTAATTCTGGCTTTCCCAGAATTCCAAGCTCAAGGCTTTTAAGCCTTGGAATATACTTATTCTGCCTAACACAATGTTTTCTGTTTCATTTCCCACATCTGTAGCTCCTCTGCAAAGCTGAACACTGGACTCCTATGCTGAAGTACTTAATTCTTTAAAAAAATGGAGGAGAGCATTAACCACACAAAACCAGGGGGGATAATTCAGATATACTGGCAGGGAAAGGGTTTTGACATCTAGTAGAGAAGTTGTAGTGCTTAAGCAGTAGCCTCCGTCCACCTTCAGTCTTGAAGCTCCCCAGAAAACTGAGATTGTGTCTTCATGACATCTGAAGGAAATCCAGTTCAGCATCCCTCCTCTCTCACACCTACACGCTCTGCCCTTCTCTAGGGGAGGTTTGTGCACTCCGAGGAAGAATTTGCTGAGGTTTTGCCAGCCAAAAAGGGAGATGACCCAAGAGGTCCCCTTTGCCACACTCCAGCCAGCTGCCCCATGGTGATGGGGTGCTCCTGGGCCTGGTGCTGCTGAGTTGCTTTCCTTCAGGAAAGAGGAGAGGGTTTGAATCCCTTCAGCAAGAAGCAGCAATTAAAACCTAATACAGATCTGTCACTTCCCACCTCCTGAAAGGATGAACCGATTCCTGCTGGTTCAACCTCATTTCAAGCAGAGCATGGCAGCATTGCTGGGCTTCGATCTCACCTCCAGCTGTGAGCTCAGTGTACCTGCAAGCACCATCCATAGTCCTGGACTGATACTCATCCCTGTCCTCAGGGCTTCACCTCTCGGTTGTTTCAAAGCCCACCCTGAGCATGCTGGGTTCACAGGGAAGTTCAGTGTCTGACAAGGGTTTCTGTACTCCCCATGAGCTGTTCAGGTCAGTCTTTGATCAGATCACAAGCCAAGTCCTATCAACCTGACTTTTATTTTACATTCCAACAAACTGAAGAGCACTTGGGTTTCTCCTCTGAACCACAGACTCTGAGCAGTTGGCTTTTACAAGCCCATTGTTGCTTTTTGTACCACTTTTATGGTTCCTGTCTACGGGCGTGGAGAAATGAGGAGAACTCCAGCTGATTTTCCCATCCTGGGATGTCTTGTTAAGAGATATCAAATCCACTTCAGCTTCATTATAAAATGGACTCTGTACATTTTTTTTTCTTGATCACATGGCTAAGTGTGACAAAGAAAAACCACTCACAATTTATCAGCTATCAGCTGAGATGAAGAGCAAACCCCAAACGGTTCGTATCAAAAGACAGAATATTAAAAGCACTCATGAAGACACCGGTAGCATTAGAAAAACCTCACTAAATATCTAAGGCACCTTGGCCATAACCCCCTCAGAGGAACTGGATGTCTCTGAAAATCATCCCACATACTTTTCAGGGGGATAAATGGGCTCTCGTGTTGACCCCGAGAGCCAGAGACGACTTCAGAGAAGCTCTTCAGAGAGCGGACTCTGTTTCGGGCAGCATAATGAAACAGCATCACCCGGGTCAGTGCCCTTGAAGGCCTCAGAACAGCCATGACTAAATTTTGTAAAGAGTCTCCAGCGTGTGCAAAAATACGTAATAAGGAATTTACCAACGGGCTTGAGGTTCAGGGAAATGCCAAAGCGCTCCGAAACAAGGTGGGCTTAAAGCACGGCTCTTCTCTAGCGCCTACGGGAACCTCCGACGAACACAATAGCGTGAAACGAAGAATAAAGAAATAGCAAAGGTCACTGGGGCCTAGGGAAGGGGTGAAAGAGCACAGGAAACGATGAGAGGGAGCAGAAGCATGGAGGAATGTCATAAGGTCAAGACTTGAGGATCACTGCAATAGGTGCTGCCCAGCGCTACTTGCAACGGGTGGATTAAGTATTTGAACTATGCACTGCCAGAGGCTGTCGCAAGGATTTGAAGTTTCATTAACCCACAGGCTGTATTTTCCTTTAGAAGTCTTTCTTGCTACACTACCCCAAATTCTCTCGTCAGTCTTAACTCTAAACAAAGAAGCCTACCATGAAATCATCGCCTAATGGGAGACCAAAGCTTCTCGGCAAGTAATGCAGCAGCTGTATTTTGTTCATCTGTGGTTAGCAGGAGCCTGCATGCTGCACACACCTTTACAGTCCACGCAGGGATGGTGGCTCCCACAAATGAGAAGGGACACCTGACATCTGCTGACAGAGTTTGCTAGTCAAAGGCTAGCACAGTACTTACAGGTAGAAAAACAACTTGCTTTTTCCACAACCCCAGGATACAGCCTCCCTCCTCATCATGCTCCGTCGTGCCTCAAGTTGTTTTACATCAGAACGAGAGAAAAAAAAATGTAAAATAAAATATTATAGAAGACTCATCTCTTTCTAGGACATTTCCATTCAAGGCACTCAATGATTGCTTGCTCTCAGAGAGAGCTCCTGGCTTGCAAAGGGGCATTCTTTATGTTGCTATTCTCCATCCAACTAACTTACACAACTTCTGCCTAGAAGTGTTCAGGCTTTGCAGTTTTGAGTTTGGCTGTGGCCTTTAATTTCTCCTCTGTAAATCAATTAAAATGCACGCCGCTTCAGTGTCCTGCCATGGCACCCCTTGACAACAATAATTCGTAATTATAATTCACATAATCACTGGTAGAAACAGGAAAACCAAACTTCAGGTCCCGAAGCTGAACAATGTTAGGAAACCAACCCCAAGTTCAGGCTGCAGAGCTCAGGCTTGGTAATGGATGCAATTTTTGGGGGTTCAAAAGTCCTCTCAAACCACAAATAGAATTAACATGACTGGGACCTGCAATGTATAACTACACATGTGTAAGAACATTGTTTGTTCGAATTATCACCTATTGTTCAGCCTCAGGCTTAGACCATTGTTTTCGTTGTGCAGTTAACACACTGATTGGATTTTCTGTACTCAATACCTTTGCTTGGAGGTGGAGACAAATCCTCACAAACTTCATTAATGAAAGGAGCTTGAAAAACCTGTGTATTGCTAGAGACACCTACTTAAAGTTCACAAACTGATGAGCATTAGGACAAGTGGAAATAACCTCAAGCTGCACCAGGGGAAGTCTAGGTTGGACATGAAGAAAAACATCTTCCCTGCAAGGGTTGTCCAGGCCTGTCCCAGGCTGCCCAGGGTGGTGTTGGAGTCCCTACGATCCCTTGGAGGGGTTTCAAAGCCATGGAGATGTGGTGCTGAGGGCCATGGGTTAGTGGTGCCCTGGCAGTGCTAGGGGAATGGTTGGACTCAGTGATCTCAAAGGTCTCTTCCAACCCAAATCATTCTGTGATTTTATCTTATTTCTCCATAAAAAGCAACATGCAATGAACAAGACTCGCTGGCATTCAGTTAATAGTGTCTCAGTGAAAAGGACTTAGCACATCAAGAGAGGGTGAATCTTGGTTATGATCAGTATAAGACCAAACTAATAAGTCACAGCTACTGTGGGGAAAATTAGTAATTTCCATTCTATCATACCAGCATTGCTGCTAATATTAGAAAATTGGAGAAAATACAAATAGTTGTGAAAAACCAAAAGATGGAGAGCTCGCAGGCTCAGCTGCATGAAGGAAGACTGGTAAAAATAGGGGATTCCCAAACAGATAAGGTTGGTCCTCTGACCTCCTCTAATGACCTCAGCGAGGTACTAATTACTAGGCTGATAATACCCTTAAAGCAAAAAAAAAGGTGTTAATTCAGCCTGGCAAAGCATGACAACATCCATAAAAGGACTCTGTGTGTGTGTGTGTGTGTGTGTGTGTGTGTGAGAGAGTGTGTTCGGAATGCCACTACCCTTCTGTTTACAGTATTGATTCATTCACAAACTGACTTGTTCCACATGAAGTGACAAAACCAGGTGTCAAGCAGCTTTTCTTCGCGGGATTCACAACTTAAAACTGTCCCAACTACCAAGTTATTACCCTGGAAGTAAACAGGACTGTAGAGTATTCGATCCCAAGCTCCAGTGTGAAGGTTCCCATCATACGATATACGATCCTTCCAGGTAAGGACTTCTGAGTGCAGCTGCAGGCCAAAATAAATTGCTTTTTTGGCCCGATACAAGACAACAAGTAGAGACATTTGTGCCACAAAAAATGAAGCGATCATAAAAGACTTTATGGAGCCACAATATACTAGATAGCTTCTCTCCTGCATGTGCTGCTAGGCCAATGAGGATCAAGTCTTAGACCTTTAAGCTGTTCGCACCAATGTTTTCTCCATTAACATGTTATTAACTAAAACACTTCACAAGAGAATTATAGATCTGCAGAAACAGAAATGAAAGAGATGCAATTCTTTAGGCAAATACAACGAAAAAGCCAAGCTTTAGTTTTAGGGTCCAGCATAGAATTATAGGATCTTTTTGGTTGGCAGACCTTTAAGATCATGGAGTCCAACTGCTCCCCCAGCACTGCCAGGGCACCACTAACCCATGTGCCTTAGCACCACATCTCCACGGCTTTGAAACCCCTCCAGGGATCATGGGGACCCCACCACTGCCCTGGGCAGCCTGGGACAGGGCTTGACAAACCTTTTGCAGAAGAAATTGTTCCTCATGTCCAGTCTAAACTTCCCCTGGTGCAACTTGAGGCTGTTTCCTCTGGTCTTGTCACTTGGCCTTGTCTCTTGGTCCTTGAGAGAAGATACCAACCCCACCTGGCTCCAGTCTCCTGTCAGGGAGCTGTCAAGATCCAGGTGGTCTCCCCTCAGCCTCCTTTCCTCCAGGCTGTACAACCCCAGGTCCTTCAGCTGCTCCTCACCAGACTTGTGCTCCAGCCCCTTTCCCAGCTCTGTTGCCTTTCTCTGGCCACTCTCCAGCCTCTCAATGTCCTTCCTGGAGTGAGGACTAAAACTGAACCCAGAATTCAAGGTGCACCCCTACCAGTGCTCAGTACAGAGGGAAAGTTGGAGGAAGTTGCTAAGAAGGCTGGAGATTGCTGCTTCTTGGTCAGGATTTGGCCAGGCAGGTCACAGCCAGGAGAAGCAAAGCCCAACAGACACATGCTGAGGTGCCTGTACTGGCTCTAGAGACAGGCACAGCAATTGCCATGGTGTGGGGGTGGTAAAGTCTTTGATTTTGTCCTGTGACCCTAGCATACAAATGGAGAAGGAATTGCTGAGAAAATGAGCAGTGAGGCTCCAGCATGGCCAACACAGACAAGTATTTCATTAACTAATGGAGGCAGTTCCTACTTCCAGTCTGATGGCCTGTTTACACCCAGAGAGACAAGTGCATGACGGAGCATGGCACTTCAGGAAGCTGGGAAAAGTTCTCTTTGGAAGTTTTGAGTATAGATGTTCAAGTTGGGTGGGAAAAGAGAGTCCTTTTTTTGGTGAAACAGGAGAGGGGTCAGGCCCACCTTAATGGTTCAAGTGCAGGACTCATAGCACTAGAAATTATCAAAGATATTCTTCAAGGCATTATTCCACCAATGCGACCTCCAGATATTAACTGGAAGGCCAGAGAGGGTTTCAGATCCCCAGCAAAAAGGAGGGCACAGTAGCACAGGTACTAAAGTAAAAGTATGAGAAAATTTATCTGTGGCTTCTTTGACTTACTCCCTTTGGGTTTGTGGATGAGGGTAGTGCCTCTCCTTGGATGATCTCAAAATGATAGCTAAAAAATAAAAAATAATAACAATAACAACAAAAGTGGCAGTTTGGCTGACAACCTCTTCTCTATTTTCCTGAGAGTGGGGCATCTGTTTCTGATGTCACCACAGTGACAAAGAAATAGCAGTTCAAGATGAAATGGATGTAACTGTACTTCAACAAAAAGCCAAAGTAAAGTGGAAAACAAGTAAAGGGTCTTAAACTAGTGCTCACTGGAGCATAAAGGGGAAAAAAAAACTTTGAGGGACAACATGAGGATTTATAGAGCCCCTGACTCCAAGGTTACCTTCCATCCTCCTGCCCAGTTCTGAAATGTGTTTCACCTGCTGGTGCCAGCTATGAAATTGGACCATCTGTAGAGAAACTGGTATTTCAGCCCGTGTGGGAAACATTTGGACAAACACACTTTTCGAGAGCAAAAGAAAACATTTTAAGACCCACAAGTATTTTGCCTCAGGAAATTTCCTCTTAATCTTAACACTGACACCTCTCTCAGACACTTCTCAGCACTTGAAACCGTACAGAAGGCCAGCAGCTACTATTCCCAAGGTATTTAGTTTCTCCCCACAGATTTTTGCAACGATTACGTGGCTTCAGATCTGAAAGGCTGCTCTGCTCCTTAAATGACAGGTAATTGAACGGGTGGGCAGTATGGGGCTGAACAAAGATATTTTCTCCAGACCAGCTCATTTCCACTCCCCTCCAAAAACAAGAGCTTCTTGCCTGAAGATGAGGTACAGTCCTCAACTAATATTCTGCTAGGAAATATATTTTCTTAAGAAAGTAGAACAGCAGAGTTGCATTTGACTTAAATACAGCAGAGATCATTTCAAGCATCTCATGACAAAGCGTGTTAACACCAGTCAAGAACCACATAGGGAAATAGTGGCTTTTGGAGATGACTCCACCTGCAGCCCCTGGCACAAGGTTAGGCCCAAATGTAAAGGGGGCGATTTTTTTGGGGTGGTATCTCTGCAAGGACATAGTCTGCTGCTGCTGTTCAATCCCTCCTGACAGAAACTCTTTCAGGTGTTGCAGATGTTCCCAAGAAAGAAATTCAGTACTCTTCATATTGACATCTAAAAGAAGTGTCTACTTATTCAGGTAGAAGAAAGCCAAGTGTCTGAAAACTTTTAGCTATGTAAATGATAAAGTCCTCAAACTTCTTGGAAATGAGGAAATGGCCTCAAGTTGCACCAGGGGAGGTTTAGGCTGGACATGAGGAAGAATTTCTTCCACAAAGGGGCTGTCCAGGGCTGGCCCAGGCTGCCCAGGGCAGTGGTGGAGTCTCCATCCCTGAAAGAGTTTCAAAGGTGTGGAGATGTGGTGCTGAGGGAATGGTTGAACACAATGATCTCAAAGGTCTTTTCCAACATAAACAATTCTACAGTTCTTTACCAAAAGACTATAGTTGCACTGTAGCATGAAATAGCTGTTAGGACCAAGGAGCTGGGCACCGTGGGTATTACTGGATTCTCCAGCATCTGTTCCATGCACTTCCAGGTAGCCCTGAGTTAGGTACATCTTGCCCTCACTCCTGTTGCTGGAGCCAATTCCAGACAGTGTGCCCTGCATGGGGTGGCAACTTGGCACATGGGCAACAGCTTCAGCACCATTAGGGCAATCTGGCAGCAGCACACAGGCTGCAGTCACACAGTTTCAGAGCTGTGCCACATTGATCCAACAGCGTCTTGGCCATCTTCTCCAGGCAGGGCTCACACCAGCTACATGCTGCTGGCCTGGAAACACTCTGGGGCAAGGCACTGACTTTACTCAGAGCTAAAAGGCGGTTTGGATTGTCCCTTGTCCTTGTTTTAGCTGCCCTTTAAGTGTGCAGTGTTTGGTGTTTTCTCATACATCCCTCTCTGGTGTTGCAGGTTTGAGTCTTGGGGTTGGAAGGTGGGTTTTGGTATCCCAAGGCTGTGAAATCCCTGCCAGGCTTCCTGCTGTCTGCCCACGCTGCCAGGGTTTCTGGATGGGGAGAGTACAGGAGCTGGAAATGTCAGCCCAGAACTATACCCAGTCAGCACTGGGCTTTTCCTGAAGAGCATTACTACATCTGACAACACAAGAAAAACATTGCAGCACTTCTGAGCCATCTGCAGATGAAGTGAAAGCACTTCATACAAGGTGGCAGATCTTTCATAACAGCATGGGAATAAATGGCAAGCTTCAATTAACGTGTTTGAAACTCGGAGCCATTTAAACCCCTTTTCAAATTCTCAGTCACTCTGGCTTCAGCCAGTTTTACTGTGCAGCATTTTAGGTCAAGATTAGCTACATTCACTGTTTTCTCAGGTGAGACATGGGAAGGACTCTGCTGTCCTAGCCCATAGACACATGCAGACTGCTTCTTGCTCTTACCTTTCCAACTATGAAAACAAAACAAGTTCTGGGGGCATGAAAAAAACCTGAGTTCATTAAGAACTATCCTGGAGTGGAACCTTTAGAGAATTATCCTGGAGTGGAAGCTTCAGAGAAGTAACCATAGAAATATTTCCACAATGGAAATAAATTAAAAATCTCATTTATATCACCATCCATAAGAGGGAACTGTTTTAATCGTGACTTTCCAGCCCTCTAAAACAGATTTCCTTCTTTACCCATCTAGAAATTGTCTTCACCTCTTCTGAAACTCACTTTAGCAGCTGAATTAAAAAGATCAAACAAATGATTTTTGAGCACTGTAATATTTTTTTTGATAGAATGAAGCAAGGTCCTGAACTCAATATCAATGCAGTACATTCTATAGGCAGACAATCAGAGAAACACTATTTCTTTTTCTAATCAGTACCAAAATTCCCAAGTGCCCTAGTTTCTAAGGAAACTGGAGAACCAGAAGGTAGAGGAAGTCTCTGGGTAGAGGTAAATTAAATAGCTCTTTTATGACAGTCATTTATCACCCCTTTCCAACTCTTTCACCTTGGCTCTACCCACGTTATCAATAGTTTTCAGCATCGAGTGGTTCCTGTCTCAGACAGAAGAGAAACAAGGCCAAAGAAGTGCAATGAGCGATGACACACGAGTGCACGTGTGGGAGAAAGAGCAGGCAAGGGCAGCTGCCTGCTTGCTAAGGGAGGGGGGCTGAGATCACCACCCATGTCCTTGTGGTCAAGGATCACTGCTGTACAACCAGTCTAGTCTCTGGAAAGAGACAGATATGTACCTAGACATGGGAGGAGGGCAACACACTCAAAACCCCTACTTGAAGAAAGGATGTAGTGTGGAGATGGGGCTGCAAGCAGGGCATGAACCAGTGCACACAGCACACTTGCTCTGGAGGAAGGGGTTTAAATTAGAGAAGAGTAGATTTAGATTGGATATCAGGAAGAACTTCCTTTACACTGAGGGTGGTAGAACAGTGGAATAGACTCCCCAGGGAGGTGGTTGAGGCCCCATCCCTGAAAACATTGCAGGTGAGGTTGGATGAAGCTCTGAGCACCCTGCTCTAGTTGCAGATGTCCCGGCTCCCTGTAGGGGGGTTGGACTAGGTGACCTTGAAAGGTCCCTTCCCATCCCAACCATTCCATGATTCTAAATCCAAATCAATGCTCAGCACTGGAAAGGAGGTTTTCATTTTAGGACTGTGCCACCTGTTTAAACTTCATTAAGGTCAATTTTGGCATCAGAGAGCTGTGTTTGGCTGACATGTGATTTACCTTGGGTGTCAGACATCCACCCAAGGATAGTGATGTAGGACATAAGAGGAATGCACATGTTTGGTACGTGCTGGAGGCCATCAGGGTGAAATGCCACTGAGCAGCTACGTGTAGCTGAGGGACCTGAACCCCGTGAGCCCACACAGATTTACACCACACCTGGGCTGAAGCACAGCAAAGCAAACCACGTGCTTACCCTCAGCCAGCAATCTCTTTTCCATGGGAAATCGAGACTCCAGAAGGAGAAAGGAAAGTAACTCTTCGGGAGAGGGCACCGTGAACTTCTTTACACTTGCTAATGTTTCTGCATGTTGACGCCTGGGCCAGAGGTGACAAGGCAGCATGACATCATTACTTTGGATTATATTGACAGTAAACAGTCCGAAGCTGTTTCAGCTGTTGCACAGGGAGGGAAGACACGTGTCTCGATGGCTTTTACAACTGCAGAGAAATACCCAAACAAGAATTTTATGTCTAAATGTTTACAGCAAGCGATACCTTCAGAGCATTTGAAGCGGTAAAATGCAGCGGGGGTGGCAGGAGCACAACACAGACAACAGCTACAGCTCCTTGCACCAGCCTTCTGCTATAACCAGCCAGTCACAATAGGTGGTACTATGATCCCTCCCCGAGGCGGGATAACGTCGAGAGGTCACGTGCCAGCATCTCTCCACAAAGGCACCGCAAAGCTAATTTTAGCTAGTCCAGCTTGGAATTGATTTACAGAGTCCAGAAGTTGAAGGACAAGAGATATAAATCAACGCAAGCAGTACTGACAGGAGAGGGAACGCGGAAGCCAGCGACAAAGACACACCGAGCCACGACTAAGGACACACCGTGGGGACAGGGGAGCTGTGGCTGTATTCTTGCCGAGTGAAACAAACACAACAACGCTAAAAATAACATCTCCTACCAAATTTGGGTCTTCGAGAACGCGTGTGGTCTACCCGAAGTGTCCTTTATTAGCTGGGGTTTTTTTTGTTTGTTTTGTTGTACGCTATAAGGAACAAATGCCAGTGTTTTGTTAGGTTGGCACAAATAAACCTAAGCATCTTATTTTAGCAAGAGGAAAAATAAACCCAACGAGCTGTTTACATTGCACTCTCAATAACAGTCATGAAATATTGCTGCGGGCCATTTTTAATCAAATACTGGTACACATCATGCAAGACAGATTTCAAGCTTTAAATCATTCCGGAGAACCATGCAGCACGACAAACTGTCATGATTTTGCCTGGAATTTTCCAGCTATACAATATTTTTAAGAGGCTCTGCGATGGGCGGTACACTCCCTCTTAGTAAGGCTTTCTTTTATTCTATACGATTTGCAACAATTTTTACCTTGATATATTGTTTTCTTGGTGACAGAAAGCTGGCATTTGTTCAGTTTACAGCTTCAGTGACTGAGGTGCGGATGCTGTCCAAGATGACTCACAAACACCTCCTTTTAAAACCTGAAATGCAAGGTGCTAGCGACTGTCTGGAAGAGTTTTTAAAAGCTTGCTCGAGTCTACAGAGCAATCCAAGAACGAGATGAACCCACAGGAAAGCAGGGTTGGGGTTTCTTGGTATTTAACCTGCTCCTTACACACGACTGGAGTTGTACCACCAGGACTGAAGGCAAATCTCCAAAGCTGGAGGGTTCTTTTTGGAGTGCAATCAAAGGAGCATCCTTTCTGTGCAGGGAGGGAGGAGCAACACCTTCCACTCCAGCCTTCCTAAAAAGGTTCCTCCACTCAGTAAAAGCACAGAAACAACATCATCTAGTGTTTTTGCTTAGGCAAAAAGCAGCATTGCCCTGTCATAACTGATTAAGAAGTTTGGTGGAAGCTGCATATAGATCTCGACTAAGAAAATTTTCAGCTCCCTTACAACATCAGCATCACCCCCACAAGCTCTCAAGTGACAGCTTGGCTTCCCTTGCAGTCAGTGGAAATGAAAGGGGTTCAACATTTTATAGCCAGTCTCCAACAGCCCAGTGGGCGTTATCTATTATTTGACTATTCCATACACACACTACTCAGATCCTTCCTCCCAGAAGTACTTTTTCAGCAGAAGACCACAATCCTGATTTATTCCCTAGGGCAGTGGAAAACCACCCAGCAGAATTACTGACAGGTAAGCTGCAGAATTATTAGAATTCTTTAAAAGCCCAGCGAACAAATTAAGCTGCCCTTATAGAGTGGGGCAAAAAGCAGAGCCTGAAATCAAGTCACTAATGATCAGGGTGCATCACAGCATGCACAGCTTTCGACAACATCCTGCCACAATTCTCCAGCTATGAGCTCCTGAGCTAACCAGCAGAAAAAAAAAAAACACATCTATTTCAACATCCTTCTGGAGACAGTTATAGGAGGTCTGGAAAAGGATCTTATGATAATAAATAAACCTTGGTAAATTAATTTTTTATGGCTCTAAGCTACTATGACATTCTAGGCATTTCATATGCAACATTAGAACCATAGAAGATATAACAAAAAGCATGGGGAATCAGAGGAACACTAATTATTTATCACTGTGTCTTGCCAAGAATGTGTTCAAGTCTTACAAAGATGTCTTTGCACTTGTCTTCAGGAGGGACACCATCATCTTGCAAGAGAAGGTCAGGTAAGGGAGGTGGAGAGGCTGCACCACACACACACCTGGTTTTTCTTCAGATGAAACTCACGTAGTCATTTTCTCATCTCAAAGAGGATGGGGATGCTCAGGAGGACGCTGGGGTGAAGGCATAACCCTCTGTGATCTTTATGTCTTCGCTCTAGTATTTAAAGGGTGGCTACAGAGAAGATGGAGACTCCCTTATTACAAGAGGTCACATGGAAAAGGTAAGTGGTGATAGGTACAAGTTACTCCTGGTGGAAATTCCAGCTGGACACAAGCAGAAAATTTTTCATGAGAACAACCAGCTATTGGAATAATCTCTCCATGGATGTGGTGGACACTTGAAAGATTCAGCTGTACAGGGTGCTGGACCAGCTTGTCCAGGCTGGGCTTTTGCCAAGAAAGGTTGGACCAGATGACCCTTGAGGTCCCTTCCAACCTGGGATTCTATGATTCTGTGATATACAAACATCATATGCCGCATGCAGAGAGCTATTCAGTGCCCCTTCAGTCACCCATGAGAAATAAGGCTTTTTGAGTTCCACACAAAACCTCCTATTGGCACTAAAGCTGTGGGCTCTGGATTACAGCTGAAATGTATCAGTAAATACCAGGCTGTGTGGCAGAAACTCAAAAAGGCAGAAGCCAACATGCGCTGGTGGCACGCACAGCAAGGAAGGTGTTGCTGGTGGCTATCAAGGAGTCCACAAGCCCTGAATCCTTCCCCTGCAACAAGACAAGGGAAAATACACAGGACTGCAAACAAATCAAAGAGCTTCACACTTCCACAGAGCCCAGATGTGGATCCAGACTGCATGTCTTAAAGCCTTTCGTGAAGCAGAAGCCAGTTTCAAGTCTCAATTCTCCATAACATGTCCCACAGCTATTGAAGCAGAGCCAACAGAAATGTAGGGCTAATTATCCACATAAAACCCCAACAAAACACGTTATCTCATTTTATTCATATTTTGAGAAGATTCAAGTGCTGCATGAGAAGACATTTTCTTGATGTTCTTTCCAGTTCATAATGTTTTCTACTCCTGCTTCCAAAATATTTAGGAAGTAAAGCTGGAAAATTCTCCAATTGCTGTTAAAACAACAATCATCTCCTAAAGCCTTTTGAAACATTTATAAAAAAAGTAAAGTTCTTTTGCTCCCAAGAAAAATATAAATTACACCTCCGTAAAAAGGGCTGAGGACTCAAGAAGTCAAGCATCATTGGTGGGCTCTCACCTCAGAAGTACAGATTGAGATAACAGTAAATGAAAAAAAACAGACTAGGAACTGATAGCCAGAGGAACATGTTCCTAACCCAGCCTTTACAGGGCATCTAAATCAAAAGGCTTCATAAATTGCAAGAGTGGTTTATAGATAGTGAGAGGTTTTCATAAGACATTCACAGCTTTCCTTTTTTTTTCTTTTTGTTCCTCATAGCACCTTTTATTGACAAGCATAAAATTTCTGCAATATAAGAAGGAGCTGGAGAGAAATTTGTGCAGTCACAGGATTTCTAAAGTCATGGTTTAACAGAAATAAATAATTCACAGTAAAATAGTGCACTAGCAAACTACCTCTGACATCACCATGTATTTTAGATTTGTGGTCCTGGCTGGAAGGTTGAAACAAGTGTAACTCTTTCCTTGGTCTGTACTGAGGATTAAACATCAAACATTCAGAAGAAGCACAATAACTCATTTTGCTAGTGCTCTGATCATCACTAATGAAAAACCTTTCAAATAGGGAAAGAAACATGATATAAATATAAAAAAAATGTATACTTACCTTTCCTTTGTCAATAACTTCCAGTTCTAACTCCTGCAGCACAGCCCTCCCCCTAAAACAAGCTGGTTTCATTACAAAACTGCTTCACAAGGACCTTAGGAGCTGAATACCAAACCAGGGCCGAGGTTGCTCTGAGTGAGCAGCTGATGGAGAAGCAAGAAGCACAAGCTGACTATTTAGCTCCTCTTATTGCTTGATTGATAGAGTCAGATTTGGAGGGGGGGAAAGGGGGAATTAATTCTCCTAGCAGGTGATAACAGGCTCCTATAATTCTTGGTTAAACAAGGACAGGTTAGGAAGGCAACCAAATGAGAATGAATTGCAGCTGACTGCATGCTTTGGGTGAACTTTATACATAAAGAGGTGAATCCTGTGGGCTCCACCAGCTGATTAAAACACAAATACTATTCAAAACCAAGCCACTATTGATGTTTCCAAATAAAGAAATGCAAAGCACAACCTTTAGGCCCCACTGCCAGTGGATGGATGGATTCACTGCTAGCAGATTTCTGAGAGGATGTTCTCAGCTGAAGGTCAACCTCAGAGGCATTCTTTATTAGGACTTTTTGGGTCTCGAGCATGAGTTCTGCTCCTGCTGGAAAGCTAAATATGAAAAGAAATGTTTCTGAAAGACAAGTGAGATGTACCAGTCGAGATCTGAGGAGATTTTAATATACATCTATAATTGGACTAGTGATCTGGCAGGTCCTCTTTAAACTTGTGATAAGTTGTCTATGTGTCAAAAAGATGGGGATGTAGCTTAAATATATTTGACTCTGGAGTTCAATCGCTTTCAGGATAAAGCTTTGCCTGGGTGGATGTTGCATAACAATTTGTGCAGGCCCCTGCTCTCAAAGGATTAGGAACGACTTTTGTTTCTATAAATACTTTGTACCTCTCTGCCTTCATTTGCTCAGAATTCAGCTTATTGCTGATACCTGCCAATTCCCACTTGCTTTTTAATTTCTAACCAATCTCCCTTATTACCTCCTGGTGATACGGTCCTGGAAGCAGCTTGGTAGAAGGGGTGGGCTTTGTTGTAGATACCAAAGCATTTATTCATAAGAAAACTTCGAGCTGTCGTGAAGGATATCATGACATAAGGATATGTCATGAGAATATGTCATGAGAATAACTGATACCCAAGGCCCTGCTCACCGATGCTGCTGGAGAGGACTGAGGTGGTGATGTACAACAGCCGGAGCACAGTGACATGGGGTGGTGTCTTGGGGGTCCTGTCTCATTGCTTAGAAGTTTTCAATTGCAGATTTTACAGCCAAGATTTTGTTAAGGGCATGAAGATATTAAAAAAGACAAAAAACAAACAAAACAAAACAAACAAAAAGCAAACAAAACCCAAACAAACGAAAAACTAAAAAAGAAAAAACCCAAAGGTTTACTATTTAAGTGCTTTAGATTGTTTAAGGCTAGAGAGCAAAGCACGTGAGCAAAGGAGTAATGAAGGGTGATGCATGATATTTGTAATTGAAAACTTTGCTTCGAGGTATACATTTTTGATTTGTGATCTGAAAAGTCCACTTACTCCTGGGTTTATTCATCTATTTTAATTCATTGCCAGCCTGGCTTTTTTATCCCACTGCTTGTTTATAGGGAAATGGACACAACTGCTCCCCTTGGCTGTGACTTGGCTTTCTTTATCCAAGGGGTGACAGGCATTTCTTCACCACTCTCCTCCACCTGAAATCCTCCTCCATCTGAACCTCCCAACATGCTCTGACGGGGAGATGATCTCTGGAGGAAGAAGCTGGTGCCCACTGTGCACAAGGTGCTTCCCACAGCTCAGGTTGTGTATGTGGGGCTTGTTCCTTCTCTCTCTGCACTGTAGCACGGCAGATCTGATGCTAAAATGGTCAAAATGAGCTCCCTGAAGAGACCTCCCCTCCTGGAGCCTGAATAAAGGCAAATGGACTGGACCATTGGGGTATAAGAGTGGTGAGACATCTTCAAGAGCATAAAATGTTGTGCAGGAAGCTGTGAGTGCTGAGACTGGACAAACAAATAAACCCTGGTGTATAATACCCTGTGAGAAACAGTAAACTTGTGTCAGTAACGTCTATTTTCCAACACACAGATAGTGAGCTGTACTGAGCTTTAATTTATTTAAGATTTCAGTCTTTAAGTTTTAGTGAGTCTTCAGCTGTCTCCTAGAACAAGTAAATGCAAACTGGAGTGTGTCGCTCTACCCAGCATATCAAAAGGGATATAATTGATGTCTATAAACACATGAGGGCTGGGTGTCAAGAAGGCAGGGACAACCTCTTTTCACTTGTGCCCTGTGATAGGACGAGGGGCAATGGATTCAAGCTCGAGCACAGGAAGTTCCACC